>JAOTQJ010180920.1:0-23213 GCA_025642045.1 Solanum sejunctum
CTCTCAAGCTTCAAGTCTCCATCTCCAATGTTCATCAAGTTCATCTCCAAAGCTAAGGTATGTGGGTTTATTTCATGTGTTACTTTCACCCATGATGCCCAAGCTTCCTTTTCCTAAAAAATTGCATGATTTAAAGTGGATTTACTAATAGGTCTTACTTATTATGAAATTCACTGCACACTATGTTAGGGTCTATGAAATTATGACTATTTTATTATGTTTTGGGCTATAAATCTAAGATCTAATGTCAGATTTAATGAAGGGTTTTGATTATATTACTTGAGGGTGTTACCAAGTATCTATTGACGGTTTTAAATTGATTTTTATAGAATACTAACACTCTTAAATTGCATGGTTTTACACTAGCACTACACACCCTATAAGTGTTTAATAAAATGTACTGTTATGGTTTCTTGAGGAATTGAAGGTTCTACGCATGTCTTATGAGTTGAACGATTATATGATGATGAAATGATGATGGAATAATAAAGAAATATGATGAAAGGGAATCTATGTATATGATGATAAAAGGAGTATTTATATATATCTATGACATTATATCCATAGTATTGGGGATGACCAAACCTAGCTTCGGGTATTGTAGGCCCGGGCAATGTTATTGAGGGGTTGGCATTTTGATTTCCTAGCTTAAGGTATAGTATTTTGGGGGGTTGGTACCCATTAACCTTGTTGTGGGTTTGTACCCATCAACCGTGTTAGAAGGTTTGTACTCCATTAACCTCATTGGGGGGTTTTTACTCCATCAACCTCATGAAAGGGTTCATACCTCATGTATCTCTCCAAGGAGGTGGTAGGCCCTGTATTTCCATATAACCATGATTTACTATGAGCATCTTTCATGTATGTCACATTGCTATATATACTAATTGCCTATGCTTATGCATTTTGATTACGTTACCATCACTTGGTCCATTTCATCCTACATACTTAGTACACTCTAACACACTAACACATACTCTATACCTACATGATGTCACCATGTAGGAACTGGTACATCGCTTGATCCTCTTCCTCCTCCATGTGGCTAATACAATTGCCTCTCAAGCTTGTTGGTGAGTCCTCCATTCCAAGAATGTTGCTTATGATTTCTTTCTATGTACTAAGACTATCTTACCTTTATATATGTATTGACTATGAGGGTAAGCCCAGTTGTTTGTCATGGCCTCCACTCTTATCTATGTAGTAGAGGTGTTGTTAGATATGTTATGTATCTATGTTATGAGCCTTGACTCTCTTGTTTCTTGATGTTATGATATGGAAGTTTACCCTTAGCCCAGTTTCCTTATTTATACTTGTCTCTCATTGTTATTTAATTGCTTTTGCGACTAAGAATGTGTAATGATATGTTATGAGGCTTGTTTGGGGTTCCTTCGGATCCCCTATTTGCTGGTCACGTCTAGGCCCTATGTCTGGGTTGTGATATCTATTCATTGCTAGCATGTTTGGAATGTGTCCTAAATTGTTAGGTTACCCATTTTCGATATCCATTCCCATTGGTAGTTCTATTATTACTAGAAGAGTCTTTAGGGGTGTCCCCGTTGTCCATATTTGCCTTGTATTTTTTGGAACTTAACATGGTAGATTTTGACATTATTCTTGTGATGGGTTGGTTACATGCATATCATGTATCCATCAATCGTAGAACTCGTAAGGTTAGGTTCAAATTTTCTAATGAACCCATTCTTAAGTGGGAAGGTCATGATTTTGTGGTTAAGAGTATGTCTATCTCTTGTCTTAAGGCTCAAAAATGATTTCTAAGGGTTATGTATCATCTTGTGAGAGTTAAAGATGTTAAGTCCCAAGTTCCTCCTACCCAGTCAGTTCTGGTAGTCAACGAGTTTATATGATGTTTTTCTCGATAAGCTCCCTGGTGTTACTCTCGAAAGGGAGATAGATTTTGGCATATTAATCCTCCTCGAGACTCAATCCATTTCCATTCCTCCTTACCGAATGACCCAGGTAGAATTAAAGAGTTAAAGGACTAGTTAAAGGACCTATTGGAGAAGGGTTTTATTAGACCTAGAAAGTCACCATGGGGTGCACTGATGTTGTTTGTGAGAAAGAAGGATGGTTCACTTAGAATATGCATGGACTATTGGCAACTTAATAAGGTCAGCATAAAGAACAAGTATTCCCTACCAAGGATAAATGACCTATTTGACCAATTACAAAGGTCTAGTCATTTTCCTATGATCGATCTTTGGTCCAGATACCATCAAATGAGGGTAAGGGAATATGATACCCACAAGATAGGCTTCTAGACAAAGTATGTGCATTTTAAATTCATGGTAATATTTTTTTGCCTAATTAATGCTCTAGAAGTATTTATGGATCTCATGAATAGAGTCTTAAAACTCTACCTTGATATTTTTGCTATGATATTGATTGATGACATCTTGATTAATTCCCAAAGTGAGGAAGAGCATATGAAGTGTTCAAAACCTCTAATGTATACTTTTTACCTCTATGATCTAACCATGTAGGGACCAGAGCTCCTATCCATCCACCTCCTCGTGACCAGTATGATCTATTGAAGACTTGCTTGAGGTGTGTCCTCCATTCTAAGGATAGTACCTATTTTTTATCTTGATTATGTTAAGACATTATTATCTTGTTGCTTTACTTTTAAGGGTGAGCCCATGATATGTCTAAGTCCCCGTTCTACTCATGCTTAGAGGTATTATTAGATGATGGTTATGTATGATTTTATATCACGCCTATGCATCTATGAAGATTTTTCTTTAGACCCTACCCCTTGTATGTTGTTATTTGATGTTGGTGGCAAGTGGAATCCTTACTAAGTCCATACTCCCCATAGAATGTGTTCCATGATCCCTTCCTTTAGTTTATTTATTGTGATAGAATGATAGAAACTTCTTACCCTTTTTTCTATTACTTGCATCCTTGGTCCCGAATCCCCTTAGTTTGATTAAATGATACTTGAATTTTGTTTTAGAACTAAGGACGTGCTTAGGTATGTTATGAGACTTGTTTGGGGTACCTTCGGGTTCCCCATTCACCATGTCGCAGTTATGCCCTAGGCTTGAGTAATGACAAAGGTCCTAATGGGTCCCTCTTACTTTATAGAGCATTAGCTTGAAGAGGGATATATATGAAAGATTGTGCAATAGTCTTGATTTCAACTTTCATTGCATACATTGCATCATCATTGATATCATTGTTCCACTATATTTGAGTGAGATATTATACTTTGGCTAGTATTTACTCATTTCTATAATGTTTATGATTATTAAATTATATTGGCAGCATCTTTCCAGACTAGTTTTCATGGTTAAGGTGAAAGAGTTCCTAGTTTATTTCATGGTTATCCAATTATTTATTCCTAGTAGGTTAAACCTACTAGGTATATTTCTGTGTACTCACCCCTTCCATGTTACCCCTTTGTGGATCCTAACGAGGGTTCCGTACATGGTGGTTGATCAATTATAGTGGAGCTTTTATCTCAATTTTAGTAGTGAGAAACAACGTCCAAAATCACTACTATTACTATTTAGATTTGCAATTATTTTTCTATTTTCTACTGAGATAGTGTTGTGTTTAAATCTCAAACTATACCAGATGCTCTCTGTGCTCATAATACTAGGTTTTAGGATTTGACTAAGTATTGTGGGGGTCTATTTTAGTTTTTCTTTCTAATATTAGATATCATATTTAGATTGGGGCTTAATTAGTCGTGATCCAGTTTTAGGTAATGATGTTGAGCCTTAAATTAGTTTAATTGTGACTAATTAAACTTCATGTCAAGGAGACCTCAAATTGATTTTCGATAATTCCATTCGGTCCACAATGTCGAACTTAGTAGGGTTGCTTATATGGGTTGTGTATATTAGGTTTCAAACGAATACTGAAAGTCTAAATAGAGACTTTAAGTTTTAAATTGTGTTGGTCGAGTGCTCCGCATTTGCAACGTGTTCTCCTTCTGTTCTTAACAATTGTAGATAGTGATCCATATTCATGATATATAACTTATTAACTTCTTTTTTGTTCTTCATGTTGGTGGACTTTGTCTTACATTATGATGTGCAATTTTCTGGTGCTTCTCAATCATGGAGGTAAGAGGCCTATGGTCAGATGAGTAATTTCAACCTGAGTAATGTCATCTTTCAAAAATATTCCTTTTTTCCCATTTGACCATTTTCAAATATTTGAAGCTTTGGGAAGGTGATTTTTAAAATTATATTTTGTGGATATTCATTTAGGTAAGTTTCTTTATCAATTTTAAATTACTTTCTACCAATTTCATCTCCAAAAATATTTCAAAATTATGATATCAATGTGAGTTTTTTAATTTTTTTTCCAAACTTTATAATTAGTAGTTTCATGATTTTGAATTCGTTTATTGCTCAATTGCAATGGATTTTCAACCACGAAATCCTTTAGATATATCAAACTATTTTGAAGTAAAGTGTCAATTTTACCTTTGTCAATTTTTAGGTGATTTTTGGACTATTTTGACCTCAAATTTTTAACTTTGCAATATGAGTATCGTTGATCTATTTTTGATGAATTCTGACTATTCTTGATATTCGGGGATCATTTCAAAGTCAATATTTGAGGTTAAAACTTCAGTAGAGTATTCAGTTTGGAGTTTTTCCCTTCGATGTAGGTTTGGCTATTCTGATGTAATGACTTTGAAAGTTATTTTTAGAAATTTTTAAAACTTACCATTTACTTCTCTCATTAGTAGCTCCGAGTTATATATACTTAAGTTCAAAAAGAAGATATTCATATTATTCGGTGTTACAAGTCTCTGAGTAGATTTGTCTTTATTCTATCTATTCCTGAATATAGAAATCGGTCTAGGAGTATCTTCATTTTTGGATTTGATTTTGCTTTGTAGATTTGAGATTCTAAGTTAGAGGTTTGACTTAAAATGGTATTAGATTTGACTTTCCTCAACATATTGCGTTCGGATGCTCAAACTGGATTTTTGAGGATTTTATTAAATTTAAGAGGAGATTGTTTATGTCTAAGAAAGGTTTCTCATATTTTTGGTGTGTTTGGATGGCCTTCCTGTCTTTTGAGCCTTAAAATTAGTGTAGCTGTGACTTATTGAATTTTGGTTAAGAAGATCTCAAATTTGATTTTTAATGATTTTGTTGAGTCCGAAATACCTAATTTAGTAGGGCAGTATATATAGTTTGTGCATATAGGATTTCATAAGAACGATGCAGGTCCAATAAGAGACATGGTGATTTTCTCCTTATCTTGTCTCGGTGCGGTTAATTGTTCATGGAAATCACGATCCTTTTGTACATATTCAAGATATGTCTTGCTCATGCTTCTCTACAATTGTGATTATATTTCCGTGATTGTGATAGCCTACCTTCCTATTTTTCACGATTGTGGTCCTTCTTCCACGCTCGATATGCATTGCTTCCCTACTCTCTATGAACATGGTGGACGATGATCCGAAATCACAAAGGTTATTTTTTTACCTGAATACTTTTTAGTCAGGGTTTCAGCCATTTTCATACTTTTTGAACCCTTGGAGCTTAAGAATGTGACTTTTGAGAAGCGTTGTTGAAGGATTTCAATTGGGTAAGTATTTTTAACCCAAACATGTATTTTCCTTCAGTTTTGATTTCTAAATTTGTAATGACCTTGTTGGTCATTTTTGAACTTATCCATGAAAATTTTTGTTTTGTTTTTTTATAAGTTGTTATGGACCTACTTTGAACTATATGTTTTATTAGAACTTAAATTCTAAGTTTTAAAAGTTAAGATATAAGTTTTGGCATTCTTGGAAGCTTAAGTCATTGAAAAAGTGAGTTCTTGTACCATTTTGAGTTTCAAGTGTTGGGTTAGAAATCTGTCAATTTCATCAGTTCCGAAATGTTGAATCTGGTCTAGGAGATGTTATAGAACTGAATTCGGAGTAAAAATGATATACTTAGAACTAAAGTTGCATTTTAGTTGTTTCCGGAGCCAAAGTTTGACTTTGGTCCACATTTGGAGTCAAAAGCTTTGATAAGCATTTTGATTGTTCCAGTAGTTTCGAATGGTAAAACTAATGCTAGAAATGGTCTCGTCATAATTTTTAGAGTTAACGAGGATAATTTTGGTATTTTAATTTTAAAACTACTTTATTTGACATGTATTGGTAATTATGTTGAGGGCATGGTAGCCTAAAATTGGATCACGACTAAAGAAGGATAAAGCAAAGCGAAAACAATCACAACATATCAAAAGATATTCCAAAACCTGGAGTCATGATTACAAGAACATCTAAGATAGTGCGAAGAGTAAATATAAATATCTCAAAAGAAAATACAAGGTTGTCTCACAATATCTGATACAATCTCTAAAATAGAAATTCATAAAGAAAATCTCAAAGTTCCACGGTGACTCAAAGTCTGAGCCTCACCACTAAGAAATGGATAGATGGATTATAACTCAGCTAGAATGAATCAACTATTTTGTGTAGGTCCCTATGCTCAATCTATAGTGAGGAAACAAAGTAAGGTTGAGTACACCAAAATATACCCATTAGGTTCAACTGATTGGGTAAGAGAAATCGAACAAGTATACAATAATAAGGAATTTGACCCCTGCATCCAAAATGGTTCGTGCATAATTAAAACATACATGATAGTAAGACGAGATATCCATAATAACCAATGGTACAATACAATAAGAGTTGTGAATAAGATGAATGGAATTCATCAGGCCATATACCAAGTGTCTCACAATCTTACCACTGGCCCGTGGTCAAGGAATATCACAATGTTGGAACCATGCCATTTTCCTGTGGTCAAGGGTTATCATAATATCTTAATCTTGCCACCTGTCCGTGGTCAAGGAGCTTAGAAAGTGATATTTATTACGCTTGCCTTCATCTTAGGTGGGTTTGAAATGTGATATACGTATATATTAACTTTGAATCCTGCCCAGTTCAAGGGGTTTGAGAAGTGGTATAAGTATTACCCTTGCCTCCTGCCCGAGTCAAGGAGTTTGACAAGTGGTAAATATGTTACTCTTGCCTCCTACCCAGATCAAGGGGTGGTACAATATAATGTGCAGTGAATGTATGTCAATGATATAATTCAAAACATAAGTTAACATCATAATAAGAGTACCAGTAAGTAAACATCGTAAAATCATGAAAGACAATAACAGGTGTAACAAATGATACTACAAAACTATTCTCAAGGCTCAACTTCTCATATTTCATACTGACAGTCTAGTGTACCGACAATATCGGACCTCACTAGTCCCAATTTACGCATAGATCCCAAAGTACCTCAAGGCATTGAAGGCACTATATAGGGCATCTCTAGTATGACAATGTCTCAAGTATCACGATAGCTCAATTGGTACAGATGCAATATGGAATAAATGCATGCTAATAATACAAATCATGATATTTACAATAATAACATCATAAGAGTAATAATATATATAAGCCTTGGATAATCATGGAACATAATAACAAGTGCCTTAACTAGTACGCTAAACCATTACCAAGTCTTAGATAGTGACAATTATATCAATTGTCAAGGGTGCCAACAATACCGGACCTCACGCATCCCACAAAATACATAATGATCACCAGAAGTATCTCAAAGCAATCAAATGAGTCCCATGTGATATCTTATGATTCAATTGACCTTGTTCTAGATTTGTTATTTGAGGAGAAGCTAATTATATTGGACAGACCGGTTCGGAGGCTGAGGTACAAGGATATACCTTTAGTGAAGGTTTAGTGGCGACACCGTCTTATTGAGGAGGCTACTTGGTAGTTAGAGTTAGATATGTGGGACAGATAACCCAGCCTTTTTGAGACTTTAGGTACTTTTTTTCCTTTATGTTTGAAGATGAATATTATTTTTAATGATGAATGTTGTAATGACCTTATTGATTATTTTTTGACTATTTATATAAATTACTATTTTACCCTTTTGAAGTTATTTTGAACCTATTTTGAACTATCTGCTTTGTTAGAATTAAAATTCTAAGTTTTAAAAGTTAAAAATATGAGTTTTGGCATTTTTGGAAGCTTGAGTTATTGAAAAAGTAAGTTTTTGTACCATTTTGAGTTTCAGGTGTCGAATTAGAAATCCATTGATTCCATCAGCTCACAAATGTTGAATCTAGTCTAGGAGAATTACATAACTGATTTCAATGTTATAATGAAGATTTTAGGCCCAAAGTTGCAATTTTAGTTATTTCTAGAGTCAAAGTTTGACTTTAGTCATATTCAAAGTGTGGAAGCTTGGATTGGAATTCCGACGTTTTAGTAGTTTCGGATGGTGAAACTAATGCTAGAAATGGTCTTGTAATAATTTTTGGAGTTTCTGAGGAAAATTAGTATTTTAAATTTTAGAGTAGTTTATTTGACTTGCATAGGTAATTGTGTTGAGGGGACCTCGAAATCAAATTCTTATTTTTCTTTGAGTCTGGGTCACTGTTTCTAGTACAAATACATGTTTGGTTTGTATAATTCTGATTTCGAATGAATCCCGAGGGTCCATTACGTGTTTTGAGATAGGGTAGTTTTTCTAATGCTGGTGCAATTACCCATTATACTTTGCATCGATGCCTCATTACCCGCATTCGCAGTGTGTTAATTAGTGTTGACCTCCCCGTTCGTGCAGGCCTATTCATGTTCGCAGAGAATGTTTTATACCTGAAAAGTGTTAAATTTGAGAAACACCATTTACTCAATTTTCAATTATTTCAAGCTTTTGGGATTATTTTTTATGCAAATTTTTTCAGAATTCTTGTGGGTAAGTGTTTCTATCTTAATTTTAGTTGATTTCCATCACCTTTATATTTATTTTTTCTTGAATTTCATGATTTTTGATGGAACCTTTAATTGGTGATTTCTCCTTTGTGTTGAACTCGATTTTAGTGGAATTTTCACCCACGAACTCCTCTTCTCTTGTAGATTCATTTTCAAGTCAATTTTCTAATTTGGAAACTTTGTTTTTAGTCCTAATTCTAACCATTTTACCTCTAGCCTAATTCGTGCAAATCTGGTATCAAAATTGATCTCTTGATGCGTAGTATCTATTTTTGTTAACGATTGATCAATTCAGTGATAGTTTAGAGGTTTGAGTTGATTGAAAACTTGTCCGAATGTAGTTTTGACATTGAGGTAGGTTTAACTTACCTTTTTGGGACTGGATTTAAGTTATTGGATATGTCTATATGATAATTGCATGATCTAGATTGACTCATGAGTTAATGAGATAGTATGATAGAATTTTAATGGAAATATGATTCTGATTATGCTGATATTTGAGTAAATTGTGATCCTACTAATAAATTAAGATGCAATATTGAGAATTGAGAGAACACTGGATATTATTATGATAATTTTAAACTTGTGATATTATTTGGAGAATTTAGAGTTAAAATTGATGATAATCATGACATATTTGAGGTTTATGAGCATATTCTGGGACTTGCGGAGTCCAGTTTCATTGACACCCTGATCATTGATGAGAGTGTGGTGATATGAGACATTTGATGGTATTGTGGTACTAGTTGATACACTTGGTATAACCTTTGATGTTAGGGCTATCATACACATCATTTCTTATTTATATTGATATTATATATAATTGACTGGCTGCATTGGTATGTGATGTCACCAAGCTACACCTCCTTCTTAAAGGCTAAAGTGGTTTTTGTCAAGATATATAAACTAATGGAGGTTAGGGTTGATCCTACAAAGAATAGGAAAAGCTTAAAAAAATTTCAAGCAATTCAGGTGCATCACCTACTTATCTCCCCAAAGGAGAATTTTGTAAGAACTATTAAATGTAATCCTAAACTAAGACAAGTGTGAGATCAGTATGACGAGCAACTAGGGCATTATATTCCCCATGATTCCCTAAATTGGTATTACCAGATAATCAAATTCTTTTCTAGCATGTAGCATGTATAATCATAAGTTAAGTTTAGCAAACTCTTTGATCCAGGCAAGATAAAAATTTCACTATGTTATTCAATCTATCCCTATAGTGTGACATTACTAACCCTTACCTATTATTCTAGTACAACCTCCCCTTAATCTAGTTATGTTGATTGGAAGAGAAATATCAATTGAATCTTTTTAATTAATCTCTTTTCCTATTCATTACTATCTTTAGCCAGTTAGTAACACTAGGTGAGTTCTAACATTGGCAACCATTAAAAATTATTTAAATTTAAGAAAATTAATTAATACATGTAGACATACTTTCCAAAAATTACAAATTATTCTATTTTACCTGGTTAGTTCGTCATTGTTTCCTTAACCCAGTTCTGGATTTAGCTACTCGTTATCTATGTAGATGCATGAATTATGATTTTGAATAACATAATTGAGCACTTGCACATGTAACGACTCTAAAAGTGCATGAAAATGTGCCTCGGAAGTGGCCAGAATTATAATTTCCATATATTTCAAAATTCGTGCATAATATCAAAATCCAAATTCATATTCTTGTTCAGGGGATCAAATTTACTAGGAAAATTATCTTACCCCTATTTTGGAGCAACTGTAAAAAAATTTGAAATTTTAAAGGGTTAACTTCTAGTGTGTAGTGCGCGTTCCTTCCGCGACACATGCCTGTGTTATTTTGTACCTAGTTTTGACTTCGGGCCAAGACTTTTAAATCTTGGACTAAGCCTTCCCACATGTGAAAATACCTATACTTAGCCATTTTTCACCTCATATCATTCGAAACATTCCCCAATACTCGCTTAAAAACTTGGGCTTATATTTCTGTCAAGATTCAACTGCCAAAACCTTCTCAGGATTTTGAGGAATTCAACCAAGCTTCAAGTCACCATCTCCAATATTTATTAAGTTTATCTCCAAAACTAAGGTATGTGGGTTTCTTTCATGGGTTCCTTTCACCCATGATGCCCAAGCCTCATTTTACACTAATTTGCATGATTTAAAGATGATTTAGTTATGAGTATTATTTATTATGAAAATAATTGCACACTATGTTGGGGATTATAAATTGTGACTATTTTGCTCTATTTTGAGCTATAAAGCCAAGGTCTAATCTAAGTTTTGATGAAGGGCTTTGCTGTATATTTCTTAAAGGTGTTACCAAGTATCTATTGAAGGTTTTACACTGAATTTTTTAGCATTATTTCACTCTTGAATTGTATGGTTTTACACTAGCACTACACACCCTCTAAGTGTTTGATAAAATGTCTTGTTATGGTTCTTGAAGAATTGAAGGTCCAATGCACATCTTATGAGTTGAATGACTATATGATAGTTATATGATGATAAAATGATGAGTTGAATGACTATATGATAGTTATATGATGATGAAATGATGATGAAATTAGGATGAATGAATGTATGTATATGAGGACTATATGATGGTGAAGTGAATGTATGTATATGGCATTCTCTTTATAATGTTTGAATATGACCATGCCCTACTCAGGTATTGTGCACCGAGTAACCTTGTCAAGGGGTTTGTACCTTGATAACCTATCAAGGGTTTGTACTCTGGCACCACGGGCAGTAGGGTGCGACTATCCGTCAACCTTGTTGGGGGTTTCTGCCCATCAACCTATTGGGGTGTTTGTACTCTAGCACCATGGGTGGTAGGGTTCGATAATGTATAGACTTATTTAGGAGATTGTATTCTGGCACCACGGGTGGTAGTGGGCGACGATCCACTAACCTATCAGGGGGTTTGTACTCCGGCACCACTAGCGGTAAGGCGCGATGATCCACTAACCTATTGATGGGATTTGTACCTAAATCATCAAGGGTTGTACGGTGTGATGATCCACCAATAGTTAATGGCCTATTCTTACACATATGTTATGTTCTACATAAGCATATTTTACTTAAGCATTAATCATACGTGCCATATTATTACTATGTTATTTATTGTTTATCTCTATGCATTTTGACTATGATGTCTATCTCTTGTTACATTGCATACCAGATACTTAGTACATTCAAACGTACTAATGCATACTCTATGCCTACATGATGTCACCGTAAGAACTGGTGCACTAATTAATCATCCTCTTCCTTCACATGGCTGGTACGATTGTCTTTTAAGCTTGTTGGTGAGTCCTCTATTTCGAGGACATTACTTATAATATCTTGCTATGTACTAAGGCTATCTTTTCTTTATTTGTGTATTGACTATAAGGGTGAGCCCGATTGTTTGTCGTGGCGCTCACTCTTATCTATGTAGTAAGGGTATTATATGACATGATACGTATCTATGCTATAAACCTTGACTCTCTCTCATTTCTTAATAGTTATGATCTAAAAGTTTACCCTTAGTCCTTATTTCACTTGTTTATGCTTATCTCTTATTGTCATTTTTAATTGCTTTCGCTACCAAGAATGTGTAATGAATACTATGAGGCTTATTGTGGGTTCCTTCTGGTTCTCCATTCGCTAGTCATGTCTAAGCCCTATGCTTGGGTCGTGAAAAAGATGGTATCGGAGTACTAGGTTGTTAAATCCTCAGCATCCAAAACACCACATCGATTAGAGTCCTATTCATGGTTGTGAAGTGCACCATGACTATGAATGAGAGGTTATGACGCATTCTAGGAAATGTTTTACTTCTTTATGATCTGTGTCACGCGATAGAGTTAGGTCCCCTAGGGCTTATTTCTAATTTAATCATTACATTTTAGGATATGTCTCGAGCTACTCAGGATGGTGATGTGATTAATGCAAATATTTGCAATGCTCAATGGAGAGAGGCTATAGTGGTGGCAAACTTTTGCCACCTCACCTTGGTCAACAAGTGGATGCTCCTGAGGCATCAAATAGTAACAGGAGAGGTGGTGAGTCCAAGAGGTCCTGTGTTAGAGGAAAGTTCCAAAGTCTTAAGGGTAGAGGTGATGTTTTGTGTTCAATATATGATAAAGTTCATAGCGGTCCATGTTTTAAAGGCACCAATGCTTGTTTCGATTGTGGCAATGTGGGATATAAGAGAAAGAATTGTTCTCATAGGCGCACTAAGAGTAATGGAGGTGATGGTGGGATAACTAATCACAAGTGCCAAAGGTGTGGAAAGTACCACGGTGGCCCATGCTTAAGGAAGAACAATGCTTGTTATGGATATAGTAAAGTGGGTCACAAGCCAGTGGATTATCCATATGTTCGAAGGAAGTGCAAAGGTTTTCATATTGATTAAGTGGATCAAAAAGGGGGTGGGGTGCCTGATATTGCTACTGGCTTGTTACAGTTTCCTTTGGCTTTGATGTGTTGCATTGATGGGCCAGTGTGCCATTATTTCTTTCATTGTTCTTTTGGTTGCTAGTTGGTTTCATGAGTGTCCCGAACTCTTTTTTGGTGTCTATCTCATTGGTGAGCCTATTGTTGTTTGAAAGTTCATAGGTGTTGTTCCGTGTTCATATTGTGTCATGTCTTGCCTTATGACTTATGGGGTTTTGTGTGGTAGATTTTGATGTTATGCTTAGGGTGGATTAATTGCATGCATGTTATGTCTTCCTTGATGTAGGGCCCATAGAGTTAAGTTTCAATTCTCTATTGAGTCCATCCTTGAGTAAGGGGCTTGTAATGTGGTTTCAAAGGGGTAAGTTAGTTTTTTGTTTTAAGGTATAATTGATCTCTAAGGGTTTCCCCATGTTCTTATTGCATAGGGTCTTGTCTTGTGATTTTGGTTGAACTAAGTTTGTTGGATTGGAAGTCTTGAGGTGGTTCAGCTACTTGCATATTGTGTCTCCTTTGATTGTAGAACCGGCAAGGTTGTAATATGATGATTAAGAATGGTCGATCTATTTGGTCAACTACAATGGGTTAGTCACTTCTCTAAGCTTGATCTTTGGTTCAATTTTTGTTCCCAAGTGATGATGAGGGTAGGTGATATCCCTAAGTGTCTTTCTGGATTAGAAGTAAGCCTTTTGAGTATGTTGAAGTTATTTATTTGGCTTATGCACCGGCTATGTTTATAGATTTCATGAATAGGGTCTTTAATCCCTACCTTGCTATGTTTGTTTTGGTCTCTAGTGATCAAGTATTGATTTATTTAGAGCTTGTGAACCATTTGGGGGTATTGTTGCAAATCTTGGGGTAAGAGGAGTTGTATGCTAAGTGTGTGAAGTGTGAAGTGTGGTTAGAGGAGGTTACCTCCCTGGGCCATGTAGCCTCGGAGGATATTATTAAGATTAATCCTAAGGAGATGTATGTGATTAGAAATTGGCCTAGACCTTTGACATCCTCAGATATTAGGAGTTTCTTGGGCTTAGCAGGTTACTGTCGGAGGTTTATGAATGGGTTCTTTTCTATTGCTTCTCCATGACTAAGTTGATGCAAAAGAAGGATAAGTTGTCTCTGTTTCTATCTTATACTCAACGGATGGGGTGGAAGGGCTTGTTGTGTTATGTGATATTTCCCGGATTGGTTGCGGTTGTTTGTTGATATGAGATGGTTAGGTGGAAGTCTATGCTATTAGATAGTTTGAGATGCATGAGAAGGGTTATCCTACCTACACCTTTTAGTTAGCCGTCGTGGTATTCGCTTTGAATTTGACGTCATTGGTTATATGGGTGCATGTTGATGTATTTATTATCCACTCATTTTCTAATATGTGTTCACCTAAAGGGATGTTATCTTGAGACAAAGGAGATAGTTAGAACTTCTTAAGGATTATGATATGAGCGTGCATTAATACCTCGGTAAGACTAATGCTATGGCGGATGCTTTGAGTAGGGTGTCTATGGGTAGCCTAGCTCATGATGATGGTGGTGATGAAGAGGTGGCTAAGGAGGTGGCTAAGAAGGTGCATCGGATGGCTAGGTTGGGGGTTAGATTAAAAGAGGTTGATAATGGCGACTTATTATTGTTGCTGGTTCTAAATCTTCATTGGTTGATGAGGTAAGAGCAAAGCAAGATCTTGATCCCTCCTTGTTACAATTGAAGGCCTGTTGAAAGACGGCAAGGTGGAGGTTTTCTCCCAAGGGGGAGATGGTGCCCTGAGGTATCCAGGTAGGTTATCTGTACCTTGTGTTGATAGCTTGGTGGAAAATATCCGTTATGAGCCCGTAATTCTTCTTATTCTATTCACCCCCATTCTGTCAAGTGTATAGGGATCGAGAGAGGTGTATTGGTAGGGAGTCATGAAGAAGGCATTGCCAAATTTATTTTTGGTAGTCATAGTTGTCAACAACTTAAAGTAGAGCATCTAAGGCCAGGTGGCCTAACATAAAATATAGAGATTCCTACTTCGAAGTGGGAGGTGATTAATATGGATTTTGTGGCCGGCTTTCCCAAGACTAGAAAGGGTTTTGATTACATTTGGGTTATGGTTGATAGGATGACGAATTAGCTCATATTCTACCGGTTAAGAGTACTTATGGTGCCGAAGAGTATGCTAAATTGTACATTCATGTGTTGGTGAGAACACTTGAGGATATGCTTAGGGCTTATGTATTGGAGCTTAAAGTAGTTGGGATGATTATCTTCCTTGGATTGGTTTCCTTTAACAATAGCGATCATTCTAGTATCTGTAAGGTTCTTTGAGAGGCTCTCTGTGGTAGTAGTTGTAGATCACTGGTTGGGTGGTTTAAAGGGGAAGAGATGGCTTAGTTGGGTCTAGATGTGGTTATGGATGCTATGGAGGAGCTAAGGTTGATTAAGGAAAGGTTGGAGGCAGTCCTAAAGTAGTCAAAAGTCTTATGTCAAAGTGAGGAGAAGAGAGCTTGAATTTAAAATTGGTGATTTAGTGTAATTGAAGGTTTCCCTCATGAAAGGCATGGTTTACCCTGGAAGAGAGGGAAATGAATTTATGGTTTGTGAGTCTTCAGAAGGTGTTTAGAAAGGTGAGTGAGGTTGTATACGAATAGGAAGTGCCTTTGGATACGGATATAGTTCGTCCTATTCTTCATGTTTCTAGGATTAAGGAGGGGTGTTGGTGATTCAAGTGTTGTAGGACACTTGAAGTTTGGGTGGATATGTGTAAAGGTTGATCAGTGAGGGTGTAATGTTTGTCAAGGCCTATTAGGAGAATCGTCAAGTTGATAGTATCTCTCGGGGATCCGAAGTGGGTATGGAGGTGTAATAGTTTCAGACCCTATGCCATTGCATGAATTCATGTTTATATAGAGAAAGTTCCTGGTGATTTTAACACTTATGTTGAGATTTTGAAAATGGGTATAAGTGTGTTGTTGGGTTCTTGTTGGGGCGGATCTCTTTATGATTACCCTTCTCTTGTACGCTTCTTTGACATTTGAGGACGAATATTCCCAAGGGGGAGATATTGTAGTGACCCCAAAAAGTACCTAAATGTGCCTCAAAAGTTCCCCAAAATATAATTTCTATATATCTCAAAATTCATGCGTGATATCGAAATTTTGACTTCATATTCTTGTTCACGGGATCAAATTTAGGGGGAAAAGGGTCTAATTCTGATTTTAGAGCAACTATAGCAAAATATGAAATTTTAAAGTGTCAATTTCTAGTGTGTTATAATGCCCAACACTTGCCCATGAATGCCCCCATAATTGTAATTCCCTTATATCTCAATTTGGGAATATTTAAACACCCCTCCACGTATCTCGGAAAGACCCTATGATGCATTTTATTTCAATATCTCAAAATCCATGCTGAATTTCACAAATTCGACTTTGTATTCTTATTTTGAGGGAAAAATTGTATGGGACAACAAGTAACTACAATATATACTTTGTCCATGCAAAGAAAACTAAATTTTGGTGAAACTTCGCAAAAACAGTAGTTGTCTGCGACGAGGAACAGATGCGGACTAGTTCAAAAATTTTCAAAAATTATTCTTTTTACTCCAGGGCAATTGGGTAATAACGCTACACCTATATAAATGAATACCCTTCATTTTCAAGCCATTTTCAGACCTAAAAAACAACCAAAAACCTCTCTAATCTTCATCAAATTCTCCATAGATTCTCAAGGTTTTCAAGAAGTCTTTTTGGAATTCAAGGAAACCAAGTTAAGCCCTAAGACTTTCTCAAGATTCGAGTGTCCCAATCTCTTTCTGGATCAAAGGATTTCATTCAAGCTTTAAGTATCTATTTGAAATGTTCTTCAAGAAACTCTCCAAAGCTATGGTATATAGGTTTCTTTCAAGAGTTCCATTCACCCATGATGCCCAACCTTCATTTTACCTAAAATTGCACAATTTAAAGTTGATTTACTCATGAGTCTTATTTATTAAGAACTTCACTGTACACTATGTTGGGGTTTATGAAATTGTGATTATTTAACTATGTTTTGGACTATGAATCTAAGATCTATTGTGAGCTTTGATGAAGAGTTTTGATGTATATTTCTTGAGGGTGTTACTGTGTATTGATTGATGGATTTACATTTGATTTACTTGCATGATTTCACTCTTATATTTCATGGTTTTACACTAACACTACACATCTGCCAAGTGTTTGATAAATTATCGGATTTATGATTCTTGAGTTATTAAAGCTCCAAAGCTTGGAATATGAGATATATAACTTTGTGATGATGAAAGTATGTTGTATATGAGTTATTTTTATGATTAGCTTCTATAGTGTTTCATGATGACCATTAACCTTGTTGAAGGGTTGGTATCTTGACAAGTTTAATGAAGGGTGTTAAGTCCATCAACATTGTTGGGGGTTTGGTACCTTGACCACTTTAATAGAGGGTGTTAATTCTGTTAATCTTGTTGATGGGTTAGTACCTTGACCACTTTGCTGGAGGGTGTTAAGTCCATTAACCTTGTTAAGAGGTTGGTACCTTGACCACTTTGATGGAGGGTGTTAAGTCCATAAACCTTGTTGAGTGGTTGGTACCTTGACTACATTGAAAGAGAGTGTTAAGTTCATTAACCTTGTTGAGGGGTTGGTACCTCGATCACTACCAAGGGGGTGCTCAGCCTTGGATTCCAAGTACTAGTTTCTTGGTCTTTAATGATGGTCTCTTCTTATCTACGTAATATTTTCTATATAAGCATGTTTTACTTTAAGCATCCTTCATACATGTCATATTACTACTATGCTATGTATTGATTATTATTATTATTATGCATTTGGACTATGTTCCATATCTCTTGTTTCATTACATCCTACATACTTAGTAATTCAAACATACTAATGCATACTCTATGAGTACATGATGTTACCATGTAGGTATCGGAGCTCCACTTGGCCATCCTCCTCCTCCATGTGGCTAGATCGGTTGTCTCTCAAGCTAGTTGGTGAGTCCTCTATTTTGAGACTTTGGTCTATATTTCTTATGCTATGTATTTATGCTCTCTTCTTAATTACTAATTTGAATGAGGGTGAGCCTTGTTGCTTACCTTGGCCACGACAAAGCATCTATGTTTAGTGGTGTTTTTGGACAAGTTGTGTATTATGCTTGAGCTTTGAGTTATCTATGATATCTAAGTATCACATCCTCTTTCTCACTCGCTCCCTTAATCCTAATTCCCCTTGTTTATGCTTATCTCTATTTTTCATTTTCAATTACTTCTGCGACCAAGGACATGTAATGATATTCTATGAGGCTTGTTTGGGTTCCTTCGGGTTCCCCATTTGCCGGTCATGTCTAATCCCTAGGCTTGGATCATGACAAAGGTGGTATCGGAGCACTATGTTGTTAGATCCTCGAATTCCAACACATCACGCCAATTAGAGTCTTATTCATGGTTGTATTGTCTACCATAACTATGAATAGGAGGCTATGAGACCTTTCAGGAAATGTTTTCCTTCTTCATGTTCTAGGTGTAGTTTTTTCCCCCTAATGATTATTCTTTGCCATGCTAGTTGATCATTCCTAACACAAAAAGCAGAGCCCTTACACCGAAAGGATGACCAGCCTACCCCGCTCCTCAAGCTCCTCAAGGTAGAGGGGCTACTGAGATTGAGCTCTAGATTGCTATAATTGTTTTGGCCAAGGCTGTAATCACTCAAATCAACTGATCTGTGGGTGCCCTTAAGACATTAAATGGTAGGAGTAGAGATTAGAAAGTCAAGAGGGCCCATTTAAAAGGAAAGTTCCAAAGCCTCAAGGAAAGAGATGATGTTGTGCACCCAACATATGGTAAGGTTCGTGGAGGCCTATGTTTGAAAGGCACCATTGCTTGTTTTTGTTGTGGTGAAGAGTGGTAGAAGAGGAGGGATTGCCTGGTAACCCTAAATAGAGTAAGAAGAAGCGTTCAATGTGAAGACAACAATGGTGGGATAACTAACCCCAAGTGTCAAAGGTGTGAAAGAACCATGATGGCCTATGCTTGAGAAATACCAATGCTTGTTATGGATGTAGTGGAGTGGGTCACGAGCTACGTGATTGTCCGTATGCGCAAAAGAGGTATAAGGGTGGTCGACCTTTAGAATAAGGTGGTAATGCTAATCAAGGGACTCATAGAAGGGATGAGACGCTTGAGGTTGCTACTAGGTTTTCTTGATGTTGTTTTTCATGCTTTGATGGTTCTGGGGGTTACTTTTCCTTTCGTCGTTCCTTTTGTTGCTAGTAGGGTATGATCATGTGAGTCTATTGTTGCTAGAAGGACTTAGGAGTTGTTCATGTTGTTATTGCATAGGGCCTTGCCTTGTGATTTTGGTTAGACCTAGTTTGTTGGATTGGAGGTCTTAAGGTCGTTTGGCTACTTGCATAGCATGCTTCAAATGAGTGTAGAATTCGTAAGGTTGTAATATGATGATTAAGAATAGTCTATATATTTGGTCAACTACAACAGGTTAGTCACTTCTCTAAGCTTGATCTTTGGTTCAAGGTTTGTTCCCAAGTAAGGATAAGGATAGGTAATATCCCTAAGTGTTTTTTTGAATTAGGAGTGAACATTTTGAGTATTGTTGGAGTTGTTTAGTTGACTTATACGCCGACCATATTTTTGGGTTTCATGAATAGGGTCTTAAAACCCTACCTTGACATATTTGTGGTTGTCTCTAGTGGTGGAACATTGATTTATTTATAGCTTGTGAACCCTTTTGGGGGTAGTGTTGCAAGTCTTGAGAGATAAGAGGTTGTTTGTTAGATATGATAGGTGTGAATAGAGGATAACATGAAGGTGGTTAGAACTCCTTAGGGATTATGATATGAGTGTGCATTATTCCTCCAGTAAGACTAATGTTGTAGTCGATGCTCTAAGTAGCCTAGCAAGTGTTGATGATAGTTGCAAAGAGGTGACTTGAGAGGTCCATCGTTTGGCCAGATTAAGGGTTAGGTTAAAGGAAGTTGAGCATGGTGTTGTAGTATTCTTGATGGTTCCAAATCTTCTTTGGTTGAAGGGGTCTAGATTAAGCAAGGCCTTGATCTCACCCGATTAGAGTTGGAGATATTGGGTGAAAAGGGTAAGGTAGAGGTTGTCTCCCAAGGAGGAGATGGTGGTTTATTGTACCAAGTGGGCTATGTGTCATTAAGGTCGACAAATGAGTTTAGGGTTGTGAGTCCTTATAGAATGTGGTTTATTGTACCAAGTGGGCTATGTGTAATTAAGGTCGATAAATGAGTTTAGGGTTGTGAGTCCTTATAGAATGTATAGGGAGGTTGTTAAAGTTGCATAAGGGTCGAATGACCTAGGGATATAGTTATGGTTTGTCTGGTTCTTCATGCTTTTAGGTTGAGGGGATGTATTGGTGACTCTTGTACTATAGAACTCTTTAAGATTGTAGGTGTTGTGGATGATAAGTTGACTTAGGAAGAAGTCCTGGTGGAGGCAATGGAGGGAAGGGTTGAAGGAGTTAATTGATAAGGGTGTTGTGTTCATCAAGCCCCATGGGAAGGATTGTCAACTCTAGAGTGTCTTTTGGAGAGCCGAAGCGGGCATGGAGGAGCAATATCCGTACCTCTTTCATTCTATTAAAGCTTATGATGACATGTCAAGTCCTTTCTTTTATGATTCTAAGTCTTATGTTCAACCCCTATGTCATCGCATGCATTCATTTTTATGTTGACAATTTCATGATGATTTTGACACTTGTGTTAAGATTTTGAAAATGGTATTTTAAATGTGTTGTTGCATTCTTGTTGGGACTGATTTGTTCATAATTACTCTTCTTATGTAAGTTTCTTTGACATTTGGAGGCAAATGTTCCCAAGGGAGAGATATTATAACTCCCCACACTTGCCTATGAATGCCCCCATAATTGTAATTCCCTTATATCTAAAATTGCTTATATTTAAACACCCCTCTACGTAGCTCGAAAAGGCCCTATGATGCTTTTTTTGTTCAATATCTCAAAATTCGTACAGAATTTCATAAATTTAACTTCATTTTCTTGTTTAAAAAGCAAAATTGTGTGGGAAAATAAGTACCTACAGGTATACTTGGGCTATGGCAAGAAATATAATTTTTGGTGAAAATTAGCAAAAACAAAATTGTTCGTGATGGGTCCTCAAAACGAACTTGAGGTGGACTAGTTCAAAAATTATTAAAAATTGTTCTTTTTATTCTAGGGCTATTGGGTACCTATATACACGAAAATCCTTCACTTTCAAGCCGTTTTGAGCCCTAAAAACCAACCAAAAACCTCTCAATCCCTCTCTAGTCTTCATCATATTCTCCATCGATTCCCAAGTTTTTCAAGAAGTCTTATTGGAATTCAAGGAAACCAAGTCAAGCCCCATGACTTTCTCAAGATTCAAGTGTTCTAATCTCTTTCCAAATCTAAGGATTTCATTCAAGCTTCAAGTATCCATTTCAAATCTTCTTCAAAAACTCTCCAAAGCTAAGTTATGTGGGTTTCTTTCATAGTTCCATTCACCCATGATGCCCAAGCTTCATTTTACCTAAATTTGCATGATTTAAAGTTGATTTAATCATGAGTCTTATTTATTATGAAATTCATTGCATACTATGTTGGGGTTTATGAAATTGTGATTGTTTCACTATGTTTTGAGGTATGAATCCAAGATCTATTATGAGCTTTGATAAAGGGTTTTGACATGTATTGCTTGAAAGTATTACCAAGTATTAATTGATGGTTTTACATTGGATTTACTTGCAAGTTTTTACTCTTGAATTGCATGGTTTTACACTAATACTACACACATGCCAAGTGTTTGATAAAATGTCCAGTTTATGATTCTTAAGTTGTTGAATTCCCAAAGCTTGACATATGAGATATATGACTTTGTGATGATGAAAGTATGTTTCACATGTGTTAATTTTATGATAAGCTTCTATAGTGTTACATGTTGACCATTAACCTTGTTGCAGGGTTGGTATCTTGACCACTTTAATGGAGGGTGTTAAGTCCATTAACCTTTTTGGCGGGTTTGTACCATGACCACTTTAATGGAGGGCATTAAGTCCATTAACCTTTCTGAAGTTGTAGTACCTTAACCACTTTAATGGAGGGTTGGGGGCTTGGTACCTGATGTGGTATCAATTTACAGCACATTTGGTGCTTAAAACAAGGGATTTTGATGTGTTTTTTTGTCAATCTTACGGAAAAGTTAGGTTGGAATGATTTTCAAGAAAAGTTATAGATTTTGCTGAAGCATATGCCATATTAGCCCACCTATGAGTCATAGTTCGGTGTCGTAACAGGAATTAGAGACCAAAAGTTAAGAAATCTGCGAAGCGAGGGTCTCTTCTACGAGCCTAGCCTATTAGTCGTAAGCCACACTATGACTAGTACAAGTGGACTCATAGCAAGAATTAGAGAACCAAAATTTTGTTACAAAAATTGAAGACCAAGACTATGAGATCAACATACGAGTCATAGCTCAATCAATGATTCGCACCTATGGGTCGCACCAGTTCAGTCCAAGATGCCAAGATCCTGATACGAGATCCTGATAGCGATTCTTAGGCTATCTGACGAGTCGTAACTGCGAAGTGAATCAGATGCCAGCTGTCATTTCTGAATAATTTTTAGGGTTGTTTTGTACATGTTATAAATAGTTTAAGTGA
Organism: Solanum sejunctum; assembly: GCA_025642045.1. Classification (NCBI taxonomy): domain Eukaryota; kingdom Viridiplantae; phylum Streptophyta; class Magnoliopsida; order Solanales; family Solanaceae; genus Solanum; species Solanum sejunctum. The sequence continues at coordinate 22,887 of JAOTQJ010180920.1, forward strand.
GAGTTTTGAGAAGAGGACCAGAGAGAAACGAGAGTTGACAATTGTAATATTAGCCTTTGTCTTTAAGCTCTAAAATATTCTCCTAGGAATATTTTAGGGTTTCAACTTAGATTATTATTTTCCCTTTGAAAACTCATTTTTGGGGATTGTAAATCTTGTAGTGTACACTGTGGATCTTGTGGATTTGCAATTTGGGTGTCTTCACTTTTATTGGAGTTGGTAAAATTCTCAACTATTCCTATTACTTGCATTTTTGTGTGTTTTATCTTACCCATGATAGCTAAGCACCCACAACTTGGGGTTGTGGGAACCATGGGTAGTTGACTT
>JAOTQJ010180928.1:0-23207 GCA_025642045.1 Solanum sejunctum
TCTTGTTATGTATTGAGATACTCTTTGTTTTGTTCTATTTGACTATAAGGGTAAGCCCAGTTACTTTGTCTTGGCCCTTGCTCTTATCTATGTATTAGAGGTGTTTGTTGGACATGTTATGTATCATAATATGTTCTTGACTCTTGGATCTTAATTATGATGATATGGAAATATTTTCCCTAAACCCCGGTTTCCCCATTTATTTATCTCTTGATGCTTGATTTTGGGCTTCCACGACCAAGTATGTGTAATGATGTTCTAAGAGGCTTGCTTGGGGTTCCTATGGGTTCTCATTGTACTATGTCACATCTATACCCTCGACTTGGGTAGTGACATTTTAGGCATCAAATATGTTGTATTTTGACAGCACATCAACAACCTCAACTTAGTTTGCTTGTCCTAAAGCATCGATATAATCTAGATAGATAATAAAGCAATATACAGGAATCAACCCAATGGCATATACCATACTTAAATTAGACTTGGGTACCCATAACAGCTTTTTCAAAACAAGATCATGTAGTTAATAAGAAACTACAATATATTGACACATTTGACAATCCAATTATGACAAGTTAAGGAGTATCCATAATTCACATTCACTGAACAAGTCAAATGCTAACCATGCTATGCAAATGCCCTCACAGAAAAAAAAGTCTCTATTTAACACTAAATATGCTTTCAAGAGATGATCTAGGGACTATGTAACCACACTCACTCTAATAAATGAGATTTATGCATGACAACCAATACCATAGGCCTGCCTATATACTCATAACCCAAACTATTGACTAGTTGAAGTAGGATTACTTTAGGACTTTATAAGCTCATAACATAAGATCATGGGGATATGGTATGGCATTTTGGATAATTAGTGACTAAGGTCCATAACCATGCTCAACTTGTTCTTCCTTTTTCTTTATTTTCAAGCTTTTTCGGGTATTTTCTCTTCATTTTTCAACTTGTGCTGTATTTTCTCTTACTCGATACATGACTTTCTAGTCTTTCTTCTGTTCCTAACTTACCACCTCATTTTGCTATTATACCACAACATAGACCACTCTCAACTTAGGCTTTTAGCCTGTGGTAAAGTACACAATATCCAATCCCCAAACCAAGGCCACTTTTGGTAGCCACCCACAACTTAGGCTTTTTGCCTCAATCAAGGTTCACAATGTTCAAGTATAGACTAGGAACAATATCAAGGTATTTCACTTGATAAGGTTAGGCTAATTAGGTACTAAGAAAGAAATGGTGGATGTAAGTCTCAAACATTTTGAACAAGGGTTAAACTCTTCCATTTGGTTGGTCATTTAGGTAAAAGTAGACTGACAGGTCTGTTGGCCGAGCCTTGGATAGTCTCTCTATACTCGCTCATCAGAGGCATCAATATGGGCATCCTCCATAGCAACATGCTATTCAACATGGGTGAATGCCTTATGTTGAGTCTCTGACTCGTCAATGGTATGCTGGACCCATATCTTGATATGTTGTATAAGTTGAGACAACTGAGCCTCGGTCTGTGATAATCCTTACACAATAGTCTAAAAAGCAATAATAGATACAATAGGGATGTCTGCAGAAGGAATTACTGATATAGATGGCTCTGGGGTAAATGTAGTTATAGTGGACCTCTCTCAACGTTGACTGTGCCAGGCTGCTATGATCCCTCATCAGTAGTAACAGTTGGAGTAGTAGTGGTAGCAATTGTTGAACCCTTAGCCTGTGGGTCAAGCATAAATTTCTCGAGCATGGGAGGTTGTGCCTGTTAGAGTACCACTAGGTTCTTATCAGCCTTTATTAGGATAAGATCAATAGTCTAGAGGAACATGAGTATGGGATCTATCCAAAGTGATACCTCCACCTTTGCCTCCATGCAAAGTCGATAAATAATTATTGGGAATGGCATGCACATGCTCCTCCTAAGTGCCGGCTCATGTATCTGCTCTGCTATGAGTCATGCCCAATCAATATCATAGCCTGCTAAGATGCTGGCTAATAGAACTACTCACTCTGATGTAATCACATTATCTATCAGGGTCAATTGGATGTGACCTTAGATAATAGCCCACCAAAACATGTCGAGAAATGAAAGGGAAGCCTTCACAATTGGCTCTGTATGTTTCATGACCTATGTAGGCTCTGGATCATGCTTGCTTATGTGCCTAGCAACCCATCTTAGAACCTCTATCCATTGTACCATATCTTTGGCAGTCATAGTTGTCTTGACCTGGTTTAATCTCCGATCAAACTTAGTTGTAGAACGTCGTTCTCAATATGTGGCACCAAACTATACACGATGGATCGTCTCCTCAGATATGTAAATCCACCAGCCTCTCACCAACACCTCTCATAATGTGGGTTACATGAGAGGTTTCTTTTTCTTAGGAAGATCCTAAAGAATGATCACTACATAAGCTATATAAAATTCCCGCACTATGAGTAAGGAGTACTTGACAAGCTTATCAGTCAACCATCTAAGCCCATGTCATCTCATGCTATCCTCTAATCATGAAACATGGCTCATTCCTGTGTCAATTTGTAGGGGCTCCTCATAAAATGATTGTACTAGCTTTCCCTGCCCCTTTGGCTCTAACCTCTTATCATATATTGCCTTTATCTCCTCTACACCTCATTCATGATCCCTAGGATCCATAGGAGAAATAGATGGGGCAATCGAGGACTCGATATCTCCTGTATCCTCGAGTGTCTCCTTTGAATCAGACTCTGTGTGTGAGGGAGTCATCTGTGGTATGCTCCTACAGGACCTCTCACTATGTCCCTCTTCATCAGACTCGGAGGTACTAAATTCCTACACCTGGGTCTGAGTAGCTCATATAGCCGACTCCCTTGTTTGAGCACCTGTGCCTCTGGATCAATGCGGATATTGTGGACCTCATTAGATCTACCTGAATGTTCATTATCAGTATTCTCATCAACAAGTATGGTATTAATAGCACTTTTTGCTACATGTCTACTCTTAGGGGCCATACTACCTGAAAATGATCACAAACAAACCATCATTAACCCCAAAACACTCAACAAAATAAAAAAAAAACAAAATAAAAAGAAAAGAATTACACGTAGAAATCAGTTGCAGATACCAGGTACGAGAGCCTAGTATGACTTGTAGTTGGGAATACGATTTGTACTATAGCCTCGTAACTCAAAGATACATAATAATTTTTGAAATTGAAACCAGGTACAAGACAGTTATGACTCATAGCCATTACTATAGGTCATATATAGGTCTCGTACAAGGTTTTATATTACAAAACTAACACATGCACAAGTCTACGATACCCACCTACAGTTCATAGAGGGTTCTACAACTGATGAGTGGGTCTTATATGGTGAATACTCAGGGATTATAGGTCACTAGTACCACCTACGAGAGGCAACTATGACTCGTAGACTCTTCTAGAATAGTAGGAAGTAATAGGTACCTGAAGTACCTCAATTCACCACACGAACCTCAAGAACATATAAAATTCAAATAAAACAGCATCGAAGCAAGTTTACACCATTCAAAACATGAGAACAAGTCAACCAGGAAACTAAATATGATTTTAATGCTAATTTCACCCCATCAACACAAATATAGCAATGAATACACAAGAAAATCAATTTCCCCCACCTCATTCATAAATGGACTTGCACAACTATCCCCAAATCACACAACAAAATCATTCAAACGCATACGTACCAATTTAGGGAATTAGTTCACAAGTGCAATAAGAATTTATCAGCCAATAATTCAAACCACATTACCATAACCAAAATATGACGTTTGTGCTATGATTTTGCACATCAACACACAATTACTACCCTATACTATTCAATTGATCAACACTAATCAACATACCATTATCATCGCATTATAACAAGGGAAAGTCCTTCAACTAGGGTTAAACATTATTCATTTTGATTAAAACCCTAGTTACTTTTCAATACCATCACACACAATAAATTATATGCCTTGGTAGCAATTAATAATACATACTCATTCAAGCAATTCAAAGCAAAGTAAATTTTGAGAGTTAAAATAAACAAAGAGACATACCGTAGAAAATGATGAACTAAGATGAGTCGAATGAGAAGAAGGGAATCCAAAACCCTAGTAGCTGGAAACACTTGTTGAAAATGGGTTGGTTGGTTGGAAAATAGATCGGAAAAAATTTGAGGGAGAGGATTGGGGCAAATATCAGTTGATTAGGGTTTAAAATGGCGTAAAAATAATTTTGGCCCCTAGTTAACCCTTACTAGTTAAGTTTTAAAAATTAACTGAGTTGGGTATACAAAACCTGAACTATGGGTCCTAGCTTGGACTACAGCCTATAGGTGTTGGTCTCTTAGACCACTCCATACTTCAAAAAATTTTAAGATCATACCTGGGTAGTACGAACTCTTTTAATGACTCTCAGCTTGGAATATGAGTCATAAAGTTGGCTCGTAGTGTGAGTCTCAACTTTAAGTGATCATTGTTAGCCTCTATGAGGCAAGGCTATGAGTCCTAGTGTCCACTACAGCTCATAAGCCTGGTCATAGAAACTCCTTCAAATCCAAGTTTCTATACTTTTCCCACTTTGTTCAAAACCTATAGAATTTTCTCAAAATACACCATCATACCAACAAACAATCAATTCAGTGTCTAAAATCGACAATCAAAACAAAATAAAAATGCTACCTATGAATTTATAAATTACCAATAAGTTCAAAAAAACAAACGCATTAAAATCTCTTGGGTTGCCTCCCAAGTAGTGCCTGATTTAATATCACGGCACAACTCAGTCATCTTGCAGAATTCCTTAAGATTCGATGACCCTTCTCTCAAGGATTTTCTTTTGACAACATGCTTACTGAATCTACTTTAGTTGCTCTGACAATCGCCCAAAGTGGTTATTCAATTTCTCAATTACTCCTGTATGTCGATCAACTTTGTGATTTATATTGATGATATCAAATTTTATCTTTGTCAATAGCTTCTCTTGTGCATTTGCCTTCCTTACAAATTGTGCAAGCATGTCTTCAACTTTAGATCTCCTACTTCCTAGGCACTGTTGATATGGTATCTTAAACCAGTTGCCCTCATCATTCACATGCTCATAGTTATCACCAGCGACTTCTATGCGGCTACTTGATTGCTCCTTTATAGGTCTATATATGCTATGAACCGCCTCCATCTTCTCAATTTGTTCAACAATCTCTGCAAATGGTGATTGTAGGAATGCTAGATAGTCTTGTTCCATTAGAGCATCTGCATGAGCTTGATGTTCTGGGCTGAGCAATCGATGAAAGCTTACCACTAGTGTTGAATCTGAAATGCCATGATCTGGGGCATGTTTTAAGCATCCTTTGAATTGCTCCCATGTCAAAGTGAGGGAATAACCTTGGAATTACTATAAATTAATGATTTGATCCATTAGTTTAAAACTATTTCGTCTAATATAGAACCTTGCTACGAAAGCTCTTTGAACCTCCACCCAGTTGGTGAAAACTTCTTGTGGGAGTTAGGACCACTAAGTTACAGGATTTTCTATGAGTGTTATTAGGAATACTTGAAGTTGTACAGCATCCATAGACGGGTGGTATGTTCCCAACACCTTTATACACACATGTGTAAAACTCTGAAGATAATCGTGTGGATCTTCTGAAGGATAACCTACAAATAGAGCAGGTCTTTGTAATGATTGGAGTGGATCACTTGTGATAAAGAGCTTTTCTTTAGCCATTTGTCTAATAGAAAAACCTAACCTATGATAGGCTTAAATTCCAAGGGAATATAGGGCTTTGCCACTTTGATTCACCAACAATCAATTCAAATATCAAACAACTCAATTCTCAAAGAAGGGGAGATTTGCAATAATCAATAGAAAATTAAACTAAAGTACTAAAATGGAGAAAAAATCAAATTGAAGAGCAACTTGGAAAATTGTTTTCCCTATGATTCACTAACTCAAACACCTCGATAACACAAGCTAAATTGGGATATTGCATGCGGGACGATAACTTAAGTTCTTCCAGCCCTTGGGTAAAGGTGAAGGTTGAATTTCACTATTGTGCTTGGCCGGCTACCATTGTTTGCCAAACTAGCCGTTACACATTGTCCCAATCAACTTTCCTTGGCCAGGTTTAGGTTATTAAACTAGTAGAAATCGATTGAACTCTGTCATCCATTTCCTCTTCCTATGTATCACTACTTGGACTAGGATCATGACACTAGGCAGGGTTTAATATTGACCACCATTAAACACTAAGTAAAATGAAGAAAATGGATAATATATACAAGTACCTAACTCAAGAAGTGAAAATAATCTGAGTTTTTGAAGTAAGCTGCTCATGGTTCCCAAAACCCCAAGTTGTGGGTTTAGCCACTCATGGCTTGGGTAAATAAATTAACAATGAATAAAGAAGACATGATAGATTTCTTAAACAAAAAAATTGAAGAACAATGAAACCTACTTTGCAAGTAAGATCACAAGCTTGAATAATGAAGTTAACCCATAAGTTAATCTAATCTCCAAATTTGAGTCTCTAAAGATAAACCCTAAAATTCTACTCTAAAACCTACGAGTCATAGTTGGGCTTTCAGTGTCAGCACTTGATATTTTGTACTTCATAGCTACGATGCACCTCTATGAGTCATAGTCTATTCTATGACATGTAGTCCACACTTGCATTTCTTGGTTCAATTTTGATCAACACTGTCAATTACTATGAGGCTATCCTCTATGAGTCATAGAAGGGACTACGAGTCATACCTTGATATCATATGGTTGAACATAATATTGTCATACTTGGTTTTTGAACAGTGTTGATTGACACAAGACTACCTCTATGACTCGTATCTTGGGCTATGACTCCTAGTTGGGTCTGTAGGTCTTGAAAAATCAACAAAATCTGCAACTTTTCTCCAAATCAAGACAACCTGTATTTTCTGCAAAAACAAACACAAAAACACATAAAAACCATAAAAGTTCTCATTAAGAACACACAAAACCCCATGTTTTTATTATCAAATGTGTTGGATTTTGATAGCACATGAAAGCTTTAGGTTCGTTAGGCTTATCAATCAAGAGTAGAGTGCCAAGTAGAGTGTCATGGACCGATGTGTAGATTTCCAGACCCATTTACGGTAGGCTGTGGGGCACTTGATAGAAAAATACTTTCATTCATGCTTCTATTCATGAGTTTCTTTGTGTTAACCATTTTGAAAGTATCTAATCTACTCCTTTTGCACTGATGCCAACTACTAAATCTCTTTAATCAGTGAGAGATCCCGAGGCAGCTAATGTGGTTCCTACTCGAGGTCGATGCAATGTTCAGGATAGAGCCAGGGGTCGAGGTATTGCAAGAGGTACAACTCAATCCAGGAGAGGACTAGATCGACTTTTGTGGAGCCTACCTATTCGCTAGTAGGGCTTGTAGATCCTTCTCCACTACTCTCAACCCTAGGGACTACAACCTTAGTTTAGGAGTTACTCTTGAGGGTATTAGCTAGATTGTAGGGGGCACCTTTTGCTATAACTACTATTAATGAATCAATTTTTACAACACAATTGGTCCTTCTTCAGTTCCAGTATATAGCCTTATGATAGTTATGGTTCTACCATAGACATCCAAACCAAGTTTGAGTTCTCAGTTTTAGATCTTAGTTGTTGCTCCATTTGTTACTCTAACCTTATTTATGGTGCCACCATCTTCTACCAGCCCAACCATGTCTATCATGACCCAAGCCTAGGGCCTAGAAGTGACATGGCACAAGAGGAAGCTGAAGGGACCTCAAGCAAGTCGTTTAGAACATCATTACATATCCTTGGTTGTGTAAGCAATAAAACAAGCATCAAGAGATAATAAATTGGGACAATCGGGGCTAAGGGAACATTCATATCACAGACACCAAGAACAATAGAGTCAAGGCTCATAGCATAGATACATAACATGTTTAACAACACCTTTACTACATATATAAGAATAGGTGCCACGACAAGCAACCGGGCTCACACTCATAGTCAATACATAAACAAAAGAAAGATAGTCTTAGTACATAGCAAGAGACCATAAGCAACATCCCTATAATAGAGGACTCACCAACAAGCTTGATAGAAAATCGTACTAGACACGTTGAGGGGGAGGATGATCAAGTGGTGCTCTGGTTCCTGCATGGTGATATCATGTAGCCATACAATATGCGTTAGTATATCTGAATGTACTAAGTACATAGGATACAATGCAACAACAGATAGTCATCACAGGCAAAGTGCATAATAACACTCAATAGAAAACATAATAGCCAGATGACATATTTGGATGATGCTTGAAGTAAAATCATGCTTATATGGAACATAACACATGTGTAAGAAGTGATCAGACTTGGTGTAATCGAAGTCCTACCACCTCCTTGGAGATGCGCATGAGGTACAAATGCCTTCAAGATATTGATGGAGTGCAAACCCCCCAACAAGGTTAATGGATTACAAACTGTACAACAACATTGATGGATATAAACCCCCAACAAGGTTGATGGATACAAAAGCCCAACAAGGTTGCACCAGCCTGCCACCTCCTGAGCGAGGCGATCGAGGTACAAAGATCTCAAAAAGGTTACCCTGTCCTACAACCTCCCGAGAGAGGATTGGTCATCCCCAAAACTATAGAGATAGTATCATATACATATATTCCTTTCATTATCATATACATACATTCCTTTCATCATTACTTCATCATCATATAGTCACTCAACTTATAAGGCATGCATTAGACCTTCAATTCCTTAAGAAATCATAATGTAGACATTTTATCAAACACTTGATAGGTATGTAGTGCTAGTGTAAAACCATGCAATTCAATAGTGAAATTATGATATAAAATCCAATGTAAAACTATCAATAGATACTTGGTAACACTCTCTATCAATATATATCAAAACATTTCATCAACTCTCACAATAGATCTTAGATTCATAGCCCAAAACATAGTAAAATAGTCACAATTTCATAAACCTCAATAGAGTGTGCAGAAAATTTCATAATAGATGTCACCCATGAGTTAGAAAACTTTAAATCATGTTATTTTTAAGAAAAGGAAGCTTGGGCATCATGGGTCAAAGGAACTTATGAAAGAAACCCTACATACCTTAGCTTTGGATATAAACTTGAAGAAGATTAGGGATGGAGACTTGAAGCTTGAATGAGAACCTTTAAATCCGAATGAGTTTTTGAGTCTTGACTTTAGGAGTAAAATATTGGCTAAGAGTTTGAATGAGTATTGGGGAATGTTTAGAATGATATGAGGGTGAAAAATCGCTAAGTATAGGTATTTTACGTTTGTAAAAACTTAGGCCCAAGACATAAAAGTCTTGGATGAGACTTGCAAAACAGTCAACAAAATATGCATCTACGTGCCCTAGACGCGTTATGGAAGGGGTGCGCAGAGCTCACTGGAATTCGCATGGAGTCGCTCTAGGGGCGCATAAATCTCACTCAAATTCGCATTTTAGAAAGTTGAAATCGCTAATCATTTGCCATTAAATCTGATTTAGACCTATTTTACACTCAATTTGACCCCTTGAACAATAATATGGAGTTCGATTTTTGATATCCATAAATTTTGAGATATAGGAAATTAACGATTTCAGGCACTTTAGAGGCACATTTTCGGGCAATTTTTGGGGTCGTTTCAATATCACTGCCTTGGGAACATTCATCCCCGAATGTCAAAGAAATGTGTATGAGAAATCCAAACATGATATTTTCAGCCCACACAAGGATGCAACAATGCATTTAAACATCATTTCAAAAATCTCATCATACGTGTAAAATTATCATGAACTTGTCAATTTGAACATGAATGTATGCATATGCCATGGGATGAAATTAGACTTGAAATAACATAGGGAACTTAGATCAATACCTAAGGCTTTAGTGAAGTGGAAAAGATAAGGATATCACTTTTTCATGTCTGTTTGGGCCTCCCAAGTAGCACTTTCAACTTGTTGATTCCTTCAAAGGACCTTAATGGAAGCCACATCCTTGTTCCTTAATCTCTTCACCTGCCTATACAAAATTTGAACTGGAACCATTTCGTAAGTCATGTTGTCTTCAAATACCACCACAACACCAAGAGGACAATAGCATTAGGATCACAAACACACTTCCTCAACATAGACACATGAAAGACTCGGTTTACCAATTCCATTTCTCTAGGAAAATCCAACTCATAAGATACCTTGCCAATCCTTCTCATTACACTATAAGGTCCCACATACCTAGGTCTTAACTTGAACTTCGTACCAAAATGGACCACGCCATTCATGGGTGACACCTTCAAATATGCCCAATCACAAACTTTGAGTTTAAGGTCCCTTCCTCTCACATTGGCGTAGGAGTTTAGGCTACTATGAGTCGTCTTCAACCACTCCCTACTTATCCTAACTACCCAAGAGCCTCCATGACCAGATCTGTTCCTAATAAAGCTACCTTAAAAATTTCAAACCACCCAACCAGTGATCAACAATGTCTACCATAAAAGGTCTCAAAAAGAGCCATACCGATGCTAGAATGACAGCTATTATTGTAGGTAAATCAATCAATGGGAGATAATCATCCCAACTCCCCTTGAACTCTAATACAAAAGCCCTAAGCATGTCTTCAAGTGTTTGGATACTCCTTTCATCTTGGCCATCGGTTTAGGGTGTAAGGTCATACTTAGCTTAACTTTTCCACCATGACCCCTTTGGAAAGACCTCAAACAATATGAATTAAATTGAGATCCATGATCCAATATGATGGATAAAGGAACCCCATGTAATCTCACCATGTCATGTATGTACAACCTAGCATACTCTTCAGCCTTATATGTGGTCTTAACTAGTAGAAAGTGAACCGATTTCATCATCCTATCAACCACGACCCAAATAGAATCAAAACCCTTCCTAGTCTTAGGAAACTAACTACAAAGTCCATATCAATCTCTTCCCACTTCAAAGTAGGAACCTCTATTTCCTGACTTAGGCCACCCGACCTTTGACGTTTGTATTTGACTTGTTTACAACTATGGCAACCGGACACAAATTTTGCAATATATTTCTTCATGCCTCCCCACCAATACACCTTTCTCAAATTCTACACATTTTAGTAGAATCGAGGTGGATATAATAGGAAGAACCATGAGCCTCATCAAAAATTCTCTCTCTCAAGCCATCAATACAGGGCACACACAGCCTCCCCTGGTATCTAAATGCACTATCGTCCCCTTGGGAGAAAACCTCCACCTTCCCATCACTAACCAAGGCCTTTAATTCTAACAAGGAGGGATCAAGATCTTGCTTACCTTTCACCTCCTCAACCAATGAAGATTTAGAACCATTAACAACAACAACACCATTACATAATTCTTCCAAGCTAACTCTTAGTCTAGCCAAATGATGGACCTCTCTAGCCACCTCCTTATCACAACCATCAATATGAGCTAGGCTACCAATAAACACCCTACTGAAAGTATCTGCCACAATATTAGCTTTACCTGGATAATAATACATAATCATATCATAGTGTTTAAGGAGTTCTAACCATCTTTTTGCCTCAAGTTGAGGTCCTTTTGAGTGAAGACATATTGGAGGATGTTGTGACCAGTTAACACATTAATATGCACCCGATACAAGTAGTGTCGACAAATCTTTATTGCAAACACAATGACGGCTAACTCTACCTCATGGGTAGGGTAGTTCCTTTCATGTAACTTGAATTGTCTAGAAGCATAAGCTATGACCTTACCATTTTGCATCAACACATAACCCAATCCAATTCGAGACGCATCACAAACCCAAGCCAATAAGTTCACAAGGCAATACTCTATGCAAAATGTAAATGGGATAATCTCTATATACCTTCCTAGCAACAATAGATGCACCAATAAAAGTAGACACAATTTTGATAGAAATTCATCACTTTATGCCCAGCTTCCCCACAACCACAATAAGTATTTATATCCCTCAATCATGAGCCACTATGACCCCTACCACATTTTGGATACCCACCCTTTAGGAATCATACCTCCAACACTCCGGGCCCTTCAAAACTTATTAGCAACCCTCTTTTGAAATACATGAAAAGGCCCTTGGCCCTGATGGAACCGGCCACCCTTTTGTAACTTTCCCTCAAAACGAGCCCTCTTGGCCTCATGACCCCTTATTTTTCTCAATTTCTCCCTTACATTTGTTCACCATAGGTCGTCAAATGTGACAAGTCCATGTGACTAATCAACATGGCAGACTGAAACTCCGCACTAACCAAGTTAGAAACACCTATCACAAATTTGTTTATCCTAAATCTTGAGTCGGCCACCAAATGTGAAGCATAATTTGAAAGTTGGTTGAACTTGAGGGCATACTCCCTCACAGTCATAGAACCTTGTCTCAAATTCATCAATTTTACTAACTTTGCTTCCCTATGTTTCAAGAGGAAAGTACTAATTAAGGAAGGCCACCTTGAACTCCTCCCAAACCACCACATAGTTGACTCGGTTTTCTTCCCTCCAGTGATAGTCCCATATTTTATGCTATTTGTTTAAGTTGGTAGGCTTCCAACTCTGCCTTATACTCCAACCTCACATCCATGATAAACATAGACCTCATCAACGAACTCTTGAGGGTCCTCACTCACCCTCAACCTATGGAATTTCGGGGGATTCATTCTCATAAAGTCTCTCACCTGAGAGGTCAATGTAGGAGGATGATTGACTTAGCCACCTTGGTTGTCTTGATTATACACAACATGGGCAAGTAAAGTGAGAGCATCCTGAAGCTCTCCATTGGTCGGTTGCTTCTCGGGTGTGCGGGCTCTTCTCCCTCTCGTATCAAGGATGATCTAGCATAGCAAAGGGCAATCATAAGGGCAGAAAAACCTTACTTTAACTTCTATAGCATGGCATAGAGTAAGAAGAAGGGAAACATTTCCTAAACACCTCATAGCCTCTAGCTCATAGTTGTGGTCTAGAATACAACCATGAACAAGACTCGAATCAATGTAGTATATTAGACTACAAGGATCTAACAACCTAATGCTCTATATCAAGTTTTTTGGGACCCAAGACTAAAGCCTAGATGTGACACGGTGCAAGGGGAACCCAAAGGGACCTCAAGGAAGCCTCTTAGAACATTATTACACATCTTTGGTTGTGGAAGAAATAAAACAAGCATCAAGAGATAATAAATTGGGACAAATACAGCTAAGGGAGCATTTTCATATTATACACATCACGAACAATAGAGTCAATGCTCATAGCATAGATCATAATATGCCCAATAATACCTCTACTACATTGATAAGAGCGGGGGCCACAATAAGTAACTGGACTCACCCACATAGTCAATATTAAAATAAAAGAAAGGTAGTCTTAGTACATAACAAGATATCATAAGCAACATCACCGGAATCGAGGACTCAGCAACAAGCTTGAGAGACAAACGTATTAGCCACATGGAGTGAGATGATGATCAAGTGGTGCTACGGTACATGGTGACATCATATAGGCATAGAGTATGTGTTAATAAATTTAAATATACTAAGTATGTAAGATGCAATACAATAATGGATAGATGTCATAGGCAAAGTGAATAATAATACTCAACAGATAGCATAATATGAAGATAGCATGTATGAATGATGCTTGAAGTAAAATCATGCATATATAGAACTTAACACATGTGTAAGGGGTGGTTATTCTTAGTGCAATGGAAGGCCTACCACCTCCTTGGAGAGGTGCATGAGGTACAAACCCTTTTATATGGTTGATGGGTTACAAACCCCATAACAAGGTTAATGGGTACAAACCACCAACAAGGTTGCACAGGCCTGCCACTTCCCGAGCGAGGAGATCGAGGTACAAACCCCTCAATAAGTTTACATGGGCCTACGACTTTCCGATTGAGGCTTGGTCATCCCAACACTATAGAGATAATATCATATATATATATATATATATATATATATGTTCCTTTCATCATCATTTCATCATCATATAGTCACTCAACTCATAAAACTTGTATTAGAGCTTCAATTCCTCAAGAAATCATAATCTGGACATTTTATCAAACACTTGGCAGGTATGTAGTACTAGTTCAAAATCATGCAGTTCAAGAGTAAAATAATGCTATAAAATCCGATGTAAAAACTAGCAATTGATACTTGGCAACAACCTTAAGTAATATACATCAGAACCTTTCATCAAATCTCATAATATATCTTAGATTCAAAGACCAAAACATAATAAAAAAGTCATAATTTCATAAGCCCCAACATAGTGTGCAGAGAATTTCATAATAGTTATTACCCATTAGTAAATCAATGTTAAATCATACAATTTTTAAGAAAAAAAATCATCAGCATTATAGGTGAAAGGACTCAATTAAAGAAACCCATATACCATAGCTTTGGAGATGAAATTGATGAAGATTGGAGATGGAGACTTAAAGCTTGAATGAGAACCTTTAAATTTGGATGAGTTTTTGAGACTTGAGTTTAGGAGTAAAACATTGGCTAAGTATTTCAATGAGTATTGGGAAATGTTTAGAATGATATGAGGGTAAAAACTGGCTTAGGTATTTTCATGTTTGGGAACACTCAGACATGCAAAATAGTAAATAAGATACACATCTATGCACCCTAGTCGCGTCGCACTAGGGGTGTGTGGAGCTCATTGGAATTCACATTTAAGAAATTTGAAATTGTTAATCATTTGCCCTTAAATCGAGGTTAGACCCATTTTTCACTCAATTTGACCCTGTGAACAAGAATATGAAGTCAAATTTTTGATATCACGCATGGATTTTGAGACATATGAAAACTACAATTCCGGGCACTTCCAAGACACATGTTTGATTACTTTATGGGGTAGTTTTACTATCTAGACTGGAGTTGAAGCACATTGATAGGTCTCTGTAGTTGGTTCCTCTGCGATTTGATGGTTTCCCTAGCGATAGAGCTTGTGATTTTTTATCATAGTGCCAGGACCAATTGTATAACCTGGATATTCTTTAGTCACATGATGTTGCCTACACTTCATACTAGTTCACCAACCTTACCAAGGTCTGGTGGAGGTCAGTTGTAGCTCATAGACTTGTTGGATCCCAGCTATGACCTGGGTATAGTTTACAAAGATAATTTTGGAGATGTTTATGCTATACAGTCTTTGAGATTGCCATTAGGATGAGTTTGATAGGCTACAGTATGGTTCTATATCTATTTTTGACTACGAGGCTTGATTTCATACATTGTCCTAATATGCCTTGTCCAGTATTCCTACTAAGTTTGAGAGGATTCAATGAATTTCCATGGGCTTAGAAGGTATCTTCAGGAGCTAAAACTTCTTTAGTATTAGTAAGGGGCACTTTTTAGAGTATTCTAGATCATGCTCGTAGGGTAAAGTGCATCAGGTATGATAGGTAGTATAGCGGTAAGAGATTTCGTTAGCATGGTCTATTTAGTGCACCTCTGCCTTGTGATAGAGGAATTCAGTGACAAGGCCAACATGGCAGGGCAGTTTTATTAGATCTTATAGCATTTAACTATGGGGACAGGTCTAGGCCTACTTAGTAGGCCTTGATAGCTCCATTGGTTTAGCTTGACATGGTTAATCTTCAGCACAATCCACTCAGGGGTGAAACCCTAAGACTTGTTATATTTGTAATGAGGTTGGGTACTTCACCAACCATTGTCCAGATTGGTATTTCCTACTTAGACTTCAAGGCCTCAGACAGCAGCTAGAGACACCTCTTAGGGCATGAGGAGTGAAGCTAGATGAGGTCGTAGTACAGGGATAAGTGGAGCCTATGGAGGCCCATAGGCTAGTGGTAGTTGTAAAGTTTGTTGTATGGTCCTAAATAGAGACGAGGTAGAGGCTTTTGATGCAGCCATCATAAGTATTTTGTTCCATCATTCCATCATTCAACTTTAATTTTATTTGATCCAAGCTCTACTTATTACTAGGTGTCGGCATATTTTGTTTCTAACATTGATATTATGTGTGAGCCGCTTGCCGACCTTATATGTGTATCTACCCCAGTAGGTGAATCTATAGTGGTGAATTAGGTATATTGGGATTATGTTATGACTTTTATAAGGAGAGATATAGTTACTAATTTGTTATTGTTAGATATGGTAGACTTTGATATGATATTGGGTATGGAATGATATCGATTTATTATGCTATTCTTGACTATCATGTGAAGACTATGACCTTATCTTACCCTAACTTGCCTTAGTTTATATGTATTGGAACACCTAGTTCTTATCCTAAGTGTGTTATTTCTTATATGCATGCTTCTCCACTGATGGGGAAAGGGAGTTTGGCATATTTAGCTCATGTTTGGGTTGTTTCTCAAGATTCCCCATCATTCGAGACTACCAAGGTTTCTAGAGAAATTATGGATGGATTTCTGACTGATTTGCCTAGTGTTTCTCTAGATCATGTATTGACTTTGCTATTGATGTGGAGCCGAGCACTAAGTCCATATATATTATCCCTTAACGGATTGCTTCAGCTGAATTAAAGAAGTTAAAGGAATAGTTGGAAGACTTGTTGAAGAAAGGCTTTATTCAACTGAGTATATCTCCCTGGGGTACTCTTATATTATTTGTCAAGAATATGGATTACAGTATACTTATGTGTATTGACTATCATCAACTTAATAAAGTGAACATCAAGAAAAAATATCCTTTGCCTCGCATTGATGATCTTTTTGCCTAGTTACAGGGTGCCTCAGTATTCTCCAAGATTGACTTGAGGTCCTGGTGTCATCAGTTGAGAGTTTAGGAGCCTAACATCCTGATGACAACTTTCAGGACCCGTTATAGGCATTATGAGCTCATTGTTATGTCATTCGGGTTGACTAATTCCCTAGCAACTTTTATGGAGTTGATGAACGGAGTGTTCAAGCCCTATTTAGACATCTTTGTGACTGTGTTCATAGATGATATCTTGGATTATTCCAAGAGTGAGGCAGATCATGTTCAACACTTGAAGACCATACTTCAAACACTAAGGGAAGAGAAGTGATGTGCTGCCAAAATACAACACATTTGATACCCAAAACATGGGATTTTGTGTGTTCTCAATTTGACTTTTCATGGTTTTTATATGTTTTTGTGTTTTTTTTTTGCAAAAAATACTAGTTGTCTTGATTTTGGGAAAAGTTACAGATTTTGTTGATTTTTGAAAAACTATGGGCCCCATTATGAGTCGTAGTCCAAGCTACAAGTTCGTAGAGGCTATTTGTAGTATTTAACAATTTTCAAAAGGGGTGACCTACGAGTCATAGTCCTCTCAATGACTCATAAACGGGTGCCTCGTATCAATTAAAAGTTTTATTAAAATTGCACCAAGAAATGCAAGAGTAGACTATGAGAAGGCACTACGAGTGTAAACCAGACTACGACTCTAGAGGTAGATCATAGCAGTGAAGTCAAAAATGCCAAGTGCTAACCACAAAAGTCCAACTACGATTAGTAGGTCACCCTACAAGTCATAGCAATGAGCTGTAGTAGACGCCAACCAAATTTTCTAATGTTTTAAGGACCTTTTGATAAATATTATAAATAGTATATGTTAGGCTTTTAGGGATAGATTTTCATTAGTCTTTTATCATTATTTGGAATATTCAAGTCTGTAAAGAGGTTTTTAGAGAGAATTTCTAGGGTTTCACTTTGAGACTCAAATTTGGGATTTAGAGACACTTGTGGATTAATCTTATCATTCAAGATTGTGATTCTAATTTGAAAAAGGGTTTCATTGTTCTTCAATTTGCTTGAGCAATAAATCTTCTATATCTTCTTATTTCATTGTTGATTTGTGTGCCCAAGCCATGAGTGGCCAAACCCATAACTTGGGGTTGTGGGAACCATGAGTAGCTAGCGTGATAACCCAGATTATTTGCACTTTTTGAGTTGGGTATTTGCATATATTATTCATTTCCCTTATTTTGCTTGTTGTGTAATGGTGGTCAATATTAAACCCCGCCTAGTGTCATAATTTGGATCAAGGTATTGATGAATAAGAAAGGGAAATGGGTGACAGATTAATTAATGTGTTCTTGTTAAATCAACCTAACTAGACCTAGGAGAGGTTGACTAGGACAATAGGTAACCACTAGTTTGGTAAACTATGATAGCGAGCCAAGCGCCATAGTGAAATTTGACTTTCACCTTTCCCAAGGGGCGGAAAAACTTAAGATACTGTCCTATATGCAATGTTCTAATTTAGGTTGTGTTATCTTGGGTATTTGAGTTGGTGAATCATGCGGAACATAATTTCCGAAGTTGCTCTCCAATTTGATTGTCTCTATGTTCTATTAGTATAGTTTTATTTACTACCAACCATTGCAACTCCCCTTGTTGATATTAGAGTAATTTAATGCTTGAATTGATTATTGGTGAATCAAAGTGGCAAAACCCCATATTTCTTTGGGATTCGACCCTAACCTATAGTTAGGTTTTATATTTGACAACGATCACTTTATTCTCAAAGTGAGAGGTACTGTTTGAGCGTGATCAAAATTAATGGAGCCGTTGTTGGGGAATACAACAAGGTTTTGACTTGATTTCACTAGTAGATACTTCAAGTGTTGATTTCTTAATTCTTTTGTATTTTACTTTTGTTTATTTTTGTTAGTTTCTTTTGCATGGTATACTAGTTACATACCTAATACAAGGAGCCAAGGTATATCCTTGAGATTCGACGTGTTGCAAGGAGAATGCCTAAGCAAACGTGGATATTGTGGTCGATGAACACATAGACCAAAATGATGATGATGTTGGTATGGAGGAAAATCCACCAACAAGGGAAAATAGGCCACACCATAGGTATTTCAACTAGAAGACATATGGTTGGAATCAATATCGGTTGAATCCTATGGCCATGGACGTCACGGATACTACCTTGTTGCCACCATTATCGATCGACACTAAGTTTACAGTATCAAGTAGATTACTCGAAATGCTTCAAAACCATGGTTTGTTTGTAGTTTTAACTACTGAAAACTCCTCACAGTTATCTTCATAATGTTGCGTTTATGTGTAAGAGCATGATAGGTACACAAAATCTATCTATGGAATCTATCGGGTTACGTATGTTCCCACTATCTCTTACCAGTAGTGCAGCAATATGGTTGTTAGAACTCCCATAGAACACAATCACCATTTGGGCAGAATTGCAATGATCTTGCTTAGAGCGATACTTTCCAAGGTCCAAAAAGCTAAACCTTAAAGATCAAATCAATAACTTTGAGCAATTGTTGGGTGATTCAATTAGCATAACATAGGAGAGGTTCACCAAATGTTTGAGAATGGTTCTGGACCATAACATCATAGATGATGCCTTAGTGGAGATTTTTTATCAATCTCTTAATGAAAATAGGAAAGCCTGTGCCGATACCATCATGAGAGGCATACTCTTAGATCAACCATTCAAAAGGATAGCAAAAAGGATGGAGCGAGTAGTTAAAACCAATAGAGTATGGGGCCAAAGAGAAAGACCTACTACAAGGAGCTTATGTGTGGTGAGTGTTAGTTTGCAGCAAGCAAAAATCAATGATGAGATCATGCAACAACTTGCTCAACTCTGATCGAGTATGGATTTGGTCGTGAAACAAACTCAAGAAAGTGTTGACATGGTACTCTATCAACCTCCAAGAGCGCCCATGTATGGTGAGTCATATTAAGATGAAGATTCTTACTTTGTTAGAGATCAAGTGGTGGGCTTTTGGAATAATATCCAAGTGTCCAATTTAGACTATTGGCGTCAAGGTTTCAGAAATCAAGGTTGAAACTACAACTGACAGGGTGCATATGGAGATAACTGTGGTGGTTATTTTGAGAGAGACAGGGTGCCGACAGTTGAGTGGGGTCGAATAGATGGGTATAGAAAGGTCCTTATATTCCTTCTCATAATAGTGATGCTGGTTCTAGCAATTCAAAGATCAAGGAAATGTTTGACAAATTGTTGAAGAAAGCAGAGAACTAAGATGAGACTTTGACAGGAATGAAATTGGATATCTCAAATATCAACCAAAAGATAGAGTCTCACTCGGTATCCATCAAGCAATTAGAGTAACAATTCGATCTAATATACCTCCAATTCAATCAACAACAAACGGGTACTTTGCCGAGAATACTGTTCAAAACCGAAAGAATGAGGGGGATTATATGGCAATCATGACTAGGGGAGCTAGAAGCACCATTGACCCTCCTATGCCAGTTGGAGTAGAAAATGTGCATGAGAAAGAGAATAGAAAAATGGGTATAGTCGAGAGAGATAATAATGTGAAGAATAGGATAGGTGAATTGGGTGACAAATAGAGAAAGTATAAGACTATTCCAATACATCCTCCCCTTTTCCATCAAAGAATCAAGAAGATGGAGGAGAAAAGCAAGCTTAAGCACTTCCTTGAAATAGTCAAGCAATTATCGATAAACATCACTTTGAATTGAAGCCTCAGAGAAGATGTTGGGTTATGCATGGTACATGAAGGACTTGGTCACAAAGAAGAAAACTATGAGACAAGATCTATCTAGAGATTTTTAACATTATAGTGCTATCACTACGAAGTCATTGGTTTAAAAGTGTGAAGACCCAGGCGCTTTTACTATACCATGCACTATGGGAAAGGTAAATTTCGCTAAAGCACTTTATGATTTGGATGCTAGCATCAACCTAATGCCACTAGCCATCTTCGAGAAAATTAGCTTAGGAAATCCTACTCCTACAAAGATGTAGTTACTAATGGCAGATAGAATGGTCAAGAAACATATGGGAGTACTTTACGATGTTTTGGTAAAGGTAGACAAATTTATATTTCCCACAGATTTTGTTATACTTGACTATGAGGTTGATTTTACAATTCCTATCATTTTAGGAAGGCCTTTCTTAGCTACAGGTCACACTCTAGCTGATATGGAAAATGGGCTACTAACATTCAGGTTTGGTGAAAAAGAGGTCATGTTCTATGTTTGTGAACAAGAGAGGAAGGATTGTGATTTGAGGATAGTTGTAGTGATAGAGACTATTGATGATGATGAGTCAAAAGTACCTATTAAGCTACAACTTAGAGTTGACACAGTGTATGCTCTTTGTGTGTCATTCAGCTCGAGACCTTAGACAAAGTTGGAGCTTGATATGAAGAATAAGGATACGCCACCCACGAAACCCTCTATAGAGGTGCCACCGCTGTTGGAATTGAAAGCACTTCCATTACATTTGAAATATGCTTTCTTGGGAGAGATCAATACGTTGCCAGTTATCACAGCTACAGATTTGAGTGAAGGGCAAGCAGATACCCTTGTGTTAGTACTCAAGCAATTTATAAGGGCTATTAGGTGGACTGTTGTAAACATCATTGGTATTCCTCCAGGGATATGCATTCAGAAAGTTTAGCTAGTCAAAGACTACAAGCCTAGCATCGAGCATCAAAGGCATCTTAACCCTCTTATGCAAGAAGTAGTATGCAAGGAAATCATCAAGTGGATAGATGTAGGAGTGATCTACCTAATTGCTGATAGTGAATGGGTAACTCTGGTGCAGTATGTTCCAAAGAATAGGGGCATCAAAATGGTGCCCAATTCTAAAAATTAATTGATTTCTAAGAAGACAGAAACTGAATGGGGACTGTGTATATGATATAGAAAGTTCAATGCCTCAACAAAGAAAGATCACTTTCCTATGCCACTTATGGATCAGATGCTAGATAAACTTGCAGAGAAAGGGTGGTATTGTTTCCTTGATGAGTATTCAAGATATAATCAGATCATCATTGCTCCAGAGGATCAAGAGAAAATCACTTTTACATTCCATATGGCACCTTCGCATTTAAAAGGATATCATTTGGATTGTGTAATGCCCAACAACATTTTAAAGGTACATGATATCTATTTTCTGGGATATAGTGGAAAGCACTATTGTGGTATTCATGGATGATTTCAGTATGGTTGGACACTAATTTGAGGATTAATTGGCATACTTGCTTGATGTTTTACAAAGATATGTGGAAAGTCACTTGGTACTAAACTAGGAGAAATTCCATTTTATGGTTAAAAAGAGCATTGTGTTGGGCCAGAGGATCTCTGGTAAAGGCATTAAGGTCGACAGAGCTAAGGTTGAAGTAATTGAGAAGCTTTCACCACCCATCTCGGTAAAGGGTATTAGAAGTTGTAACTTGGGCTACGACTCGTAGGTGGGCTACGACTCATAGCAGATTTCTTCATTTTGGTCTCTATTTCTTTCTATAACATACCCTACGACTTGTAGCTTGGGCTACGACTCGTAGGTGAGCTCGTATGTCTAATGATTTAGCAAAAATTTGAAACTTTTCTTCAAAATCATGCAAACCTAACTTTTTTGCAAGAACAACACCAAAAACACATAAAAATCATAAAAATATGCATTAAGAACTCACAAAATCCCTTGTTTTTAGGCATCAAATGTGTTGTATTTTGACTGCACATCAACACCCTCAACTTAGAATTATTGCTTTTACTCAAGCGATTACTCAATCTAAGCAGACAATAGGAAATACATAGTAGCTACACTAATGGCATATAAAACATCTCCTTCACGCATCCATCTAACAATTTCAAAATAGGATTGCAAAGTTATTAAGCAAAACCAGAACATATTGAGATACCTAGCAATCAAACTATGACAAACTAAGGAGCATCAACCGTCTACAATCGCTGGTATAGTCATATGTTACTCAAGTAGTGCAAATGCCCTCACCGGAAAGAAGTCCCTCATACTAACTCAAAAAGCATTTATAATTCAGGAACTAAGGAAGCATTCTCACCCTCACAATTAAAATTCATATATACTAACTAACACAATAGGCTTGCCTCTATACTTATCTTCTAGCTTGGTGATAAAGTTGATTTGGATCATTTTAGGACTTATGGGCTTGTAACATAGGTTTAGGGGCCTTTGGTATGTCATTTTAGGCAAGTAGTGACTAAAAACTATCCTTGAACCATGTTTACCACACTTTTTGCTTTCATAACCCGACCTTTTTCAATAAATTCACCCTTATTCTCCTGTTTCAAACTTTTTCTCAAGTGCTTTCTTCCTATTTCCAACTGTGCCTTATTTTTTAACTCAATTCTTGCTATTTTTTCTTAATTCATGGCACTTATCTTTTCTTTTCCTTCAATCCACTCATTGATTTTTCA
>JAOTQJ010180937.1:0-10521 GCA_025642045.1 Solanum sejunctum
TCTCTCTCTCTCTCTCTCTCTCTCTCTCTCTCTCTCTCACACACACACACACACACACACACACACACACACACACATATATATATATATATATATATATATATATATATATTAAAGTTATGAAGAACTTTGATGATGTTCTCGTTCATGGTTCTGAACTTGTATTGCTCATACGTATTATGTCCTTACTCTATTTATTATGATTATGCATATTGATCTTGTGTTGTGATGTTCTTTGATGCATGACATACATGCATACCTAGTATATTCCACATACTAATACATACTTCTTTGCTTATATGATCTAACCATGTAAAGACGAATGACGAGACTACTCTTTCCTTTTGTGGCCAGCATCAGAGTTGAAGTGTTGAAGATTAAGGTGATTTTCCATGCTTTCGGAACAATCCCTTTTATGATGTTTTCCTATTGCGACTTTATGACTTTTCTTTCATGTATATCATGACGGTGATCTAGTAAGCTATGTTCTAGTCACCATAAAGATTTTTGAGGAACGTATTGAGCTGTAATTATAGGGATCCTCGTACATGGTGAATAACCAAATTCCAAATGAAATGAAATCTTTAGGATAAATCAATGCAATTTAGGAGGAATCAATGAGAGGACATCAATTCAAATCCTGGATTTTCGAATTGAGAGAGATCAAGAATTATCACCATTTCTTAGATTCATCTTATAAGGTTGAGGCATGTTTCGAACTTTATAAATTGATATAATTTTCCCCTAAGGGAAACTATGACTTCTATATTGACACATTCCACTTGCTTATCCTCCTATGTGATGTTTATCTTACCTTATGTATACTTATGATATGAACACAAGCCTTGGATTGGGTGCCTTCAAGTGTCATATTCACCGTGCCATGGCTATGCCCTAGGTCCAGGTTGTGACAAAAAGTGGTATTAGAGCACAAGGTTTCAAAGCATCCTAGGGAGTCCAACATGCCGTGTCTAATAGAGTATTATTAATAAGTGTGAAATGCAATACATCCATGAATATGAGGCTATGAGACATTTAAGAAATTGCTTCTTGTCTGATCTATGTGGTGCCTTCAAAATATTGTCACGGCCCAAGACTAGGGCCTAGGCATGACACAGTGTAAGGGGAACTCGAAGGGATCCCAAGCAAACCTCTTAGAACATCATTACACATCCTTGGTCACAAAAGCTATAAAAAAAAGTATCAAGAGATAATAAAGTGGGACAATTGGGGTTAAGGGAAACCACTTTCATATCATAGACATCAAGAACAATAGAGTTAAGGCTCTTAGCATAGATACATAACATGTCCAACAAACACCTCTAATACATAGATAAGAGCAGGCCCCAAGATAAAGCAACCAGGCTCACCCTCATAGTAAAAATAGACAATAAGGAAGAATGTGTCAATACATAATAAGAGCAACATAGACTAAGGTCTCTAAAGTGGATGACTCACCAACTAGTTTGAGTAGTATCAAACTAGCCATGTGGAGGAGTATGAATGTATGTTTGAATGTATTAAGTGTGTAGGATGTAATGCAACAAGAATTAGGCATCATAGTCAAAATGCATAACCATAGGCAATAGGCATAATATAACAATATGACATGTATGACCAATGCATAAGTAAAACATTCTTAAGTAGCTCATGCTCATAGATGATGTCATATGTATAGAAGAGACCATGCTAGATTTCTGAAGTACAAACCCCTTGGTAGGTCAGTGATGATGCCGCTCCATCACTTAGGTGGTGACGTACAAACCCCTTACTAGGTTGGCGATGATTCCACCCCATCACCCCGGTAGAGAAATACAAACCCTCACTAGGTTGATGAGTACATACCCCCATCTACGTTAGTGATGATGCCGCCCCATCACTAGGTGGAGAACTACAAATCCTTCACTAGGTTGATGAGTACAAAACCTCATCTAGGTTATTCGGGTTCTTAGTTCCCCAAGATTGGGAATGATCTAATGTAGCACTTTATATAGAATTTAATTTACCACATACATAAGCTCATTTCATCATCATATAGTCAATAATATCATATCTTATGCTTTGGATCTTCAACTCCTCAAGAAATCATATTCGAACATTTTATCAAACATTTAGAGGATGTGTAATGCTAGTATAAAATCATGAATTATATAGATGAAATCATGCAAGAAAATCCATTGTAAAACCATCAATCAACACCTTACAACACCCTCAAGCAACATACATCAAAATCCCTCATCAAATCTTACAATAGATCAAAGATTTATAGCTCAAAAAATAACAAAACATTCACAATTTCACCTAGCTTTAACATAGTGTGCAGTGAATTTCATAATAAGCAAGAAACATTTGTAAATCAACTTTAAATCATGCGATTTAAGTAAAAAGAGGCTTGGGTAACATAGGTGAAAGGAAACCATGAAAGTAACCCATATACCTTAATGTGGAGATGAACTTAGTGAAGATTTGAGATGGAAACTTGGAGCTTGAAGAAGAACCTTGAAGGAAAACGTTAGCCTAGGATGAGAGTTTGGGACAAGAATTTGGGAGTGAAAATATGGCTATGTGTTTGAGTGAGTATTGGGGAATGTTTAGGATGATATGAGAGTAAAATAAGGCTAAGTATAGGTAAAAATATCTTTGCGAATACTTAGGCCCAAGACCCAAAAGCCTTGGACCGAGATAGAAATCACTGGCAACAAAATACATAGGTCCACAATTGGTCCACGATGCGAGCCTATCGTGAAGGCCAGATTAACACATGTCCGTGATAGTTGTGTGTCGCAACACTATCTCAGATCGATTCTGGATAGAAAAAATTATGAAAATTGAAATTGCTAATCGTTTGCTCTTAAATCGGGGTTAGATCCTTCTCCCCCTAATTTTGACCACCTGAACATGAATATTAAGTTGGATTTTTGATATCGCGCATGGATTTTGAGATATATGGAATTTAAAATTTTTGACATTCTGAGGCACATTTTTGGGCACTTTTTGGGGTCATTTCAATATATCCCCCTTGGGAACATTTGTTTCCAAATTTACAAGAGATGTACAGGACATGTATAATCAAGAACAAATTAGCCCCAACAAGAATGTAACGTTACATTTAAACATCATTTTCAAAACCTTAACATAAGTGTAAAATCATCATAAATGTTTGACGACTTTAGGCAATCTTTCAAATAAATCCAATCTCCTACTTTGAATTCAAGGTCTTTTCTTCTCACATCGACATAGGACTTTTGACGACTTTAGGTTGTCTTCAATCTCTCCCTAATCATCCTAACCTTCTCAAGAGCCTCCATAACCAGATCCAGTCCCAATAAAGCCGCACAAGTATGTATTAGTATGTTTGAATGTACTAAGTATGTAGGATGTAATGCAACAAGTGATAGGCAATAATCAAAATGCAT
Source organism: Solanum sejunctum (assembly GCA_025642045.1). Lineage (NCBI taxonomy): Eukaryota > Viridiplantae > Streptophyta > Magnoliopsida > Solanales > Solanaceae > Solanum > Solanum sejunctum. The sequence goes on from JAOTQJ010180937.1 coordinate 3,417, forward strand.
AGCATAGGCAATAAATAAACATAAAGCAATATGGCATGTATGAATAATTCTTGAAGTAAAACCATGATTATATAGAAAATAATACATGTGTAAGCAGAAATCATTATTAGTGCATATCTAAGGCCTACCACCCCCTTGGAGATGCAAATAAGGCATGAACCCCTCAATAGGTTGATGAGGTACAAACCCCGAACATGGTTGATGGAGTACAAACCCCCCAATGTGGTTGAGGTAGTACAAACCCCTAACGTGGTTATCAAGGTACAAATTCCTTGACATGGTTGGATGGGCCTACCATATCTTGATAGAGGCGATCGAGGTCTAAACCCCTCAACAAAGTTACCGGCCCTATAACCCCCGAAGGGAGCCGTGGTTGATTTCCAGCACTATATAGGATAATATCATATACATAAATTTCTCTCATCATCATAAAGTTATTTTACTCATTAGACATGCATTAGACCTTCAATTTCGCAAAAAATCATAACCTGAACATTTTATCAAACACTTGGTAGGTGTGTAGTGCTAGTGTAAAATCATGCATTTCAAGTGGAATCGTGCTACAAAATCCAATATAAAATCATCAATAGATACTTTGTAACACCTTAAAGAAATATACATCAAAAACCTTCATAATATCTCATAATAAATCTTAGATTCATAGCTCAAATCATGGTAAAACAGTTATACTTTCATGAAAGCCCAACATAATGTGAAGTGAAATTCATAATGGATAAGACCCATGTATAAATCAACTTTAAATCATGCAATTTTCGTTAAAGAGAGATTGGGTATCATAGGAGAAAGGAACCCACGAAATAAACCCACATACCTTAGCTATTGGAGAATCCTTGAAGAAAATTAGAGATGGAGACTTGAAGCTTGAATGAGAACCATGAGATCCGAATGAGTTTTGAGACTTGAATTTAGGAGATGAATATTCGCTAAGTGCTTGAGTAAGTTTTTTGGAATGTCTTGAATGATATAATGGTGAAATAAGGCTAAGTATCGGCATTTTCATGCATGGTAACACTTAGGGCCAAGATGCTAAAGTCTTGGACCGAACTTGAAAAACTGGCCAAATTTTGTACTGAGGAGCACCCAGGCGCATAACTCTAGGGGCGCGAAACACTCTCTGGAAATCGATTATTGGAGAAATAAAATTGCAAACTCTAAACCCGGGGTCAGACCTATTTTCCACTCAATTTTACCTCTTGAACAAGAATATGAAGACAGATTTTCAATATCACGCACGGATTTTGAGATATATGGAAATAACAATTCTAGGCACTTCCAAGGTACATTTTGGGGCACTTTTTGGGGTCGTTTCTATATCTCCCCCTTAGGAAAGTTCATCCCCGAATATCAAAGAAACATATATGAGAGCTCAAAACATGATAATTTCAGCCAACATAAGGATGCAACAATGGACTTAAACATCATTTTCAAAATCTCATCACAAGTGTTAAATCATCATGAACTAGTCAATTTAAACATAAATGTATGTAATGACATGAGGGATGAACTTAAGACTTGAGATAATATAAAGGACTTAAAACAATACCTTAGGTTTGAGTGGAGTAGAGGGTATCGCTTTTGCATATCCGCTTCGACCTCCCAAGTAGCACTTCGACTTGTTGGTTCCTCTAAAGGACCTTAACGAAAGCAACTTCCTTGTTCCTCAACCTCTTCACTTGAATATCCAAGATATTTAAAGGAACTTCTTGATATATCAAGTTGTCTTCAACCACCCCCACAACAACAAGCATAATAGAATTGGCATCACTAACACACTTCCTCAACAAAGACACATGAAAGACCAGATGAACCAATTTCATCTCTCTAGGAAAATCCAACTCGTACGCTACCTTACCAATACTTCTCATCACCCTATAAGGACGCATATATCTAGGGCCTAACTTGCCCTTCTTACCAAAAAGGACCACACCTTTCATGGGTGACACCTTCAAATAAACCTAATCCCCAACCTTGAATGCAAGATTCCTTCTCCTCACATCGGCATAAGACTTTTGGCGACTTTGGGCTATTTGTATCCTTTCTACAATCATCCTAACCTTCTCCATAGCATACATAATGAGATACAGACCCAATAAATCTACCTCTCCAAACTTAAACCACCTAACCGATAATCTACAACGTCTACCATAGAGAGCTTCAAAAGGAGCCATACCGATGCTAAAATGATAGTTATTATTCTATGCGAACTCAATCAGATGAAGATGATCATCCCAACTACCCTTAAGCTCCAATACACAATCCCTAAGCATATCCTTAAGGGTTTGGATAGTCCTTTTGGCTTGGCCATCCATTTGAGGGTGAAAGGCCGCACTAAGCTTTAGCTTGGTTCAAATACCTCTTCGGAAAGACCTCCAAAAGTGTGAAGTAAATTGTGCACCATAGTCCGATATAATGGACAAAGTAACCCCATGCAATATGACCAAGTCACGAATGTACAACCTAGCATAATCTTCAGATCCATATGTAGTCTTAACTAGTAAGAGGTGAGCTGAGTTTGTCATCCTATCAACCACAACCCCTATGGAATCAAAACTCTTTCTACTCTTGGGCAACCCAAATACAAAATCGATATTAGTCTCTTCCCACTTCCAAGTAGGAATCTCTATATCTTAGGTTAGACCACCTATCCTTTGATGTTCAGCTTTGATTTGTTGGCAATTACGACAACCAAAAACAAATTTGGCAATGACCCACTTCATGCCTCCCCACCAATACACCTCTCTCAAATCTCTATACATTTTAGTAGACACAGGGTAAATAGAATAAGAAGAACCATGAGCCTCATCAGGAATCCTTTCCTTCAAGCTATCAACATAAGGCACACACAATCTACCTGGTACTAAAGGGCACCATCTCCCCCTTAGGAGAAAACCTCCACCTTACCATCTTTTACTAATGCCTTCAATTCCAACAAAGTGGGTCAAGATCTTGCGTAGCTTTCACCTCCTCAAGGAATGAAGATTTAGAACCATTTATAACAACAACACCAGCATTATCCTCCTCTTCCAACCTAACTCCCAACCTAGCTAATCGATGGACCTCCCTAGCCACCTTCATGCCACCATTATCAACATGAGCTAGGCTACCTATACACACCCTACTCAAAGCATCCACCACCATATTAGCCTTACTGGGTTGATAATGCGCAGTCATATCATAATTCTTAAGAAGATCTAACCACCTCATTTACCTCTAGTCAAGATCTTTTTGAGTGAAAACATATTGGAGGCTCTTATGATCGATGAACACATTAATATGCACCCCATACAAATGATAATGTCATATCATTAATGCAAATACCATGGTGGCTAGTTAATGATAATGGGTAGGATACTTATTTTAATGCACTCTGAATTGCCTAGAAGCATAGGTTATGACCTTACCATTTTGCAATAGAACACAACCCAAACTAACTCTAGAAGCATCACAATACGTAACAAATCCCTCTAGCCCTTCTACTAGTGACAATGTATGAGTGGACACAAGCTTATGTTTCAATATTTGGAAGATCCTCTCACACTCATCGGTGCATAAAATCTTGCCCTTCTCTTGAGTCAATTTTGTCATAGGAGAAGCAATAGAAGAGAACCCATTCAAAAATCTAAGGTAGTAACCCGCTAAGCCCAAAAAGCTCCTAATATCCGAAGGGGTCAATGGTCCAGGCCAATTTCTAATCATATATGTCTTCTTATTATCCACCTCAATACTATCCCCCGACACCACATGACCTAGAAAGACAACCTCCTTCAACCAAAATTCACACTTTTCATACTTAGCATACGATTTTTCTTCCTTCAACCTTTGCAACACTACCTTCAAATGAGCCACATGCTCCTCCTCTTTATGTGAATAGATCAAAATGTCATCAATGAAAATTATAACAAACGAATCAGTGTAGGGTTTGAAGACCCTATTCATAAGGTCCATGAAGATAGCTGGTGCATTGGTCAACCCAAAACACATCACAACAATCTCATAATGCCTATACCTAGTTCAGAAGGCCATCTTAGGAATATCACACTCCTGCAACTTCACTTAATGATACTCGGATCGAAGATCAATCTTAGAGAAGCTGCTAGCCCATTGTAACTAGTCAAACAAATCATCAATCCTTGGAAGAAGATACCTATTCTTGATAGTGACCCTATTAAGTTGTCGGTAGTCAATACACATTCTAAGAGACCCATCCTTATTCTTAACAAACAACATGGGTGCACCCCAAGGTAATTGGCTAGGCCCAATGAAACCTTTCTCTAACAAGTTCCTCAATTGCTCCTTAAACTCTGTAACTTCGCTGGGGCCATATGGTAAGGGAGAATAAAGATGGGTTAAGTATGGGGAAGGAGGTCTATATAGAAATCTATTTCCCTTTTGGGTGGAACACCAGGAAGGTCATTTGGAATGAGATCACAAAACTTATTTACTACCAGAACTGACTTTATAGGAAGAACCTTGGACTCCACATCCCTAACCCTCATAACATAGTAAAGACACCCCTTAGAGATCAACTTACACGCTTTGATGCAAGAGATGAACCTACCCTTGACCACCACATCATGACTCTCTTACTCAAGGATGGGTTCATTTGCGAATTGGAATTTGACCCTATGGTTCTACAATCAATAGAAGCATAGTATGCATGCAACCAATCCATCGTAAGAATGACATCAAAATCAACCATGTCCAACTCAACAAGATCACAAGGCAATACTTTATGCAAAATGCAAATAGGATAATCTTTATAAACCTTCCTAGCAACAATAGATGCACTAATAGGAGTAGACACCTCATGTGACTCACATTAAAATTTGGGTTCAACATGAAACTTTTTGGCAACAAAGGGGGTCATAAAAGAAAGAGTAGCACCCGGATCAATTAATGCATACATATTAAAATCAAAGATTTTCAACCAACCTTAACAACTTTGGGCTCCTCATCATCCCTTTGCCTCCCATGCAAAGTATAAAATCGATTATGCCTTGAGGCACCATCTTGTAGGCCACCTTTTCCAAAAGGAATCGCATTAGCACCTTGTGGATGAACCTCTTTACCCTTGTTACGATTTCGGGGGCAATCCATCACCTTATGCCCAAGTTTCCCACAACCATAGCAAGCATTAGTATCGCTCAAGCATAGTCCACTATGATCCCTACCACATTTTGGAAATCTACCATTAGGAACCATATTGGCTTTGATGGAATCGACCACCCTTTTGACTATGGAACTTTTCCTCAAAATGGGCCCTCTTGGCCTCATGACTCCTCCTTTTCATAAACTTTTCCTCCTCTAGTTTCTCAGCATAGGTCATCAAAAAGGACAAATCTATATCACTAATCAACAAGGCATACTAGCACTCCTCACTCACTAAGTCGAAAACACCCATCAAAAATCTGTTCATCCTAGACCTTGTGTTGGCCACCAAGTGTGGAGCATATTTTGAAATTTGGTTGAACTTGACGGTGTACTCCTTCACACTCATAGTCCCTTTTCTCAAATTTATCAATTCCATCAATTTGTCTTCCCGAAGCTCAAGAGAGAAGAACCGATTAAGGAAAGCCGTCTTGAACTCCTCCCAAAGTACCACATTATTGACGCCCTTCTCTTCTTTCCTTTGATTGTACCATATTTATGCTACCCCTTTGAGTTGGTAGGCTGCCAACTCCACCTTATCCTCTGACCTCATACCAATGATAGCCAAAATCTTGTAGACCTCATCAATGAACTCTTGAAGGTCCTCCTTCACCCTTGACCCATACAATTCTGAGGAATTCATCCTCATGAAATGTCTCACCCAAAATGCTGGTGTAGGAGGATAATAGACTTAGGCCCCTGTGTTGGATTGGTTAGACACAACTTGTACATGCAAAGTGAGAGCATCCCGAAGCTCTCCATTAGCCGGATGCCCCTCGGGCATGTGGGCTCTTCTCCCTCTCGTGTTAGGTATGATCTAGCATAGCAAAGAACAATCATTAGGGGATAAATCTTACCTCAACTTCTATAGCATGACATAGAGTAAGAAAAAGGGAAATATTTCCTAAACGCCTCATAGCCTCTTGCTCATAGTTGTGGTGCACAACATAACCATGAACAATAGTCTAATCGATGTGGTATGTTGGACTCAAAGGATTTAACAACCTAGTGCTCTGATACAAAGTTTGTCATGACCCAAGCCTAGGGCCTAGACATGACACGACTCAAGGGAAACCCATAGGGGACCCCAAGCAAGCCTCTTAACATATCATGACACATCCTTGGTCGCTAAAGCAATAAAATAATAAAAGAGATAGCAAATAGGGATAACCAAGGCTAAGGGACATCTTTCATATCATAATCAACGAGAGTCAAGAGAAAGAGTGTGAGTCAAAGTTTACAATATTACACATGACATATCCAACAACACTTCTACTATATAGATAAGAGTAGGGGCCAAGACAAGCAATCGAGCTCACCCTCATAGTCAACATTTATATAAAAGAAAAGTAGTCTTTGAAAATAACACGATACAACAAGCAATGTCCCTAGAATGGATGACTTACCAACAAACTTGAGTAGAATCGTACTAGTTACATGGATAAGGATGCTCAAGCGGGGCTCTGGTTTCTACATGGGTACATCATGTAGGCACAGAGTATGTATTAGTATGTATTAGTAGGATATAATGCAACAAGTGATAGGCACCATAATCAAAATGTATAGCATAGGTAATGAATAAGCATATAACAATATGGCATGTATGAATGATGCTTGAAGTAAAAATCATGCTTATATAGAACATAATACATGTGTACAGAGAGACCATTATTAGTGCATATCTATAGCTTACGACCCCCTTAGAGAGGCGATGAGGTACGAACCCCTTAATAGTTTGATGAGGTACAAACCCCAAACATGTTGATGGAGTACAAACCCTAAATGTGTTTATGGAGTACAAATCCCTCAAAGTGGTTACCAATATACAAACCTTTACATGGTTTCATGGTCCTACCACCTCACGAGCAAGGTGATCGAGGTACAAACCCCTAAACAAGGTTACCCAGGCCTAGAACCCCCCGATTGAGGCGTAGTC
>JAOTQJ010180948.1:0-13356 GCA_025642045.1 Solanum sejunctum
AGTTCCTTTGAAATCACCTTTATGCGTAGATTTGAGCAATTTTGACAAAATTTCATAAACGAATAACTTTTTGATTTTAAAAACGAACAGTTTGCATATTCTATGTTTTTGGAACTAGTTTTTATGCATGTGATTCTCACAATTCTATTCGTGCCATTTTGGTTTTGCTCATCGGTTCCCAAGTCGGTTATTATCATACATATGTATAACTATATGTATGTATGTATATATATATTCCAAAGTAGGTTAGATACGATGGGTCGGTTTGCCCATGGGCCGACTTTGCTTAGTTTGGAGAAATAAGGAGCTGGGCTTGGGATATGTTGGCATCATGATATGTAGGTGTTGGGCCCCTTCGCCCCAGCTCACGTGAGTGCTTGGCCCCTTCGCCTTGGCTCACTTATATAACGGACATGATGACCTTTACACATTATGATAAGTGAGTGCTTCGCCCCTTCACCTCGGGTCACCTATCCTATGACGTGAGTGAATGGCACTGTCTCCTCGGCTCACCTATACTACAATTGGGATCTGTGTTGGAGATTTCGGGGATTTAAAACTTCTGGTGTTATGCTGTGGTATGGCGCGAGTTTGGAGGTCACCATCATTCTCGTCCGATATACATTATTTTGATATTTTAAATAAAGAGTTATTTTGATGCTTATATACAGGTTTGACTCATATATTTTATTCGAATTATTACTCTCACTTGTACTTCTTACTTTCCGCTTTACATATTTAGTATGTCTTTCATACTGACCCCCTTTCTTCGGGGGAGGCTGCGTTCATGCCCGCAGGTACCGACGTACAGGTTAGAGAGACTTCTTCCTAGGATCTCTGTCTACCATTCAAGTGCTCCCTCTGCCTCAGGAGCAGATTTTTGGTATATATACATGTACACTCGTTTTATGTATTTTGAATTTATGTATATTCGAGGGTATGACGGGGCCCTATCTCGTCCTATGATTCGGTTCGTATGTGTAGATGTTTGTGGATATATGTGAGTGTGGGATACTATGTTTGGTATGACTTCGTATGTATGACACGTTTGTTGGGCGGTTCTATCACAGCGGTGACCTTGTCGGCCCACATATATATGTATATTGATATTTGTTATTTGTTGGGGTCGCTGTTTGCAGGTGCGGTTAGTTAGTAAAACAGAAAAAACTCTGTCAAAATTTTGATAAATTCCATAGCTATTATAGTTGAAAATCCAGTTTAATGTTTGTCTGAGTGCCCAATCGGCACTAATCACGATCCCTGGGGTAGGTCGTGACAATAATTTTAGCAAGTGGGTTGTCTGATTTAACAATTATTGAAATTGTTGAGAAAATTCTTAGTAAGTGAGTGTCTGATTTAGCAATTGTTGAAATAGTTGAGAAACGTTTTAGCAAGTGAGTTGTCTGATTTAACAAATGTTGTAATTGTTGAGAAACTTTTTAGCGAGTGTTTGATTTAGCAATTATTGAAATTGATGAGAAAAAAATTTAACAAGTGAGTTGTCTGATTTAACAATTGTTGAGAAAATTGTCTCAGCAATTTCAATAATTACTTAATCCAATAAGATACTTACTAAGACTCTGTTAGCAGTTGCCAAATCAACCTATGTACTTATTACTTGTTTTTCATCAAAAGAAGCAATTATTGAAGAAGTCTGTACATCATCAACATCATCAACATACCCTAGTGCCTCAAAAGGTTCCCTCTCATTGCGGGGTGAGGGAGGTCAGATGTACGCAGCCTAACCCCTATATTTAAAAACATAAAGCGGGTGTTTCCAGATGACCCATGAGGAGCGTCGAAAATTGCATTGACTAACTGCTACTTCACAAATGAAAGAAGCGCAGACAGTTTGAAGAGCCATTTTGCTTTATTCCATCATACTCCAAAGCCAAAAAATAGTCAATCTTTGACTCCATCCGAGATTGAAGAAGTCTCTACTATACTCTAATATTTCTTGATAACAGAACCATTTAATAAATATGACTATTCAACAGCGTATTTACAACATAACCATTCAAACAAAAAGACATAAAAGAAAAATATTATTTGTCAATCCAAAATATACATTAACTATTGTCTAAAGACATAAATAACCAACAAACATGAACACTACGGTACCAGATCCTTTTCAATTTTTCCTTCCATCCACCTGTGATGCATCATGCTAACTATGTTGTAATTCATAAGTGTCATAAGAGTGTTGCGAATCAGGTGCTCCATATACCAAGTGAATACAAACCACAAGCTGCAGTTGACACATTTTTTCAAGCATCGGCCAGCCTCTCGAAGTTCATTCTTTATTTAAGAGTTCCTCAGGAAAGTGGTCAAACATTTTACTGTTCTTCAACAATCCAAGAAGCAACTCCACTATCAGCATCATGGATGCCACGAAATCCTCATCTAAATAAACAAGCCTGTTACAATCATACATATTAATCTTTCTCTCCTCGAGGAGAATTTCAAGTGCAACAAAATACTTTGATTTAAGATTCAAGATAGTAAAAGGTCTCCTAGCACCACGCCATATGACACTACCAGGAAATGGTTTTTCCCCTTTGCAATAATCTAAACTATAATCATCAAACTCATATGTTTCAATCAGATCCTTCAAAGAGACACTGCCCCATGCCAAACTCCTTGATATCAATATTTCATACACATTCTTAAAGTAATTACAAAATCAACATCAAGAATTATATCTCTTGGATCATAGTGTTGGAGGGAAATGCATCAAGCATAATACTTCATCTATATGCTACAACAATAAAAGAATTAATGAGACAACTTAAGATGATTATTGCATCTGCTGCAACTACTGCACTAAATGATGTATCTGTTGACACACCATAACAATAAAATTAAATTAAAATTATCAAAACTTACCCGACTCTCCCACCACCTTTGCATGACGTTCGTGATCTCAAAGTCTTCATAATTAAATTCATGCATTGTGTAGGCCTTTTTTCCTTCAATCTTTAGTCTTCAAGATATTTTTTTTTCTTGTATGAGTCACTCTTTGCATGCTTGTAGATATTCACCAGTTGTTTCTCGATCACCTCAATAGGGGGAGACCTAGCCCTCCTTCCTCTGGCATTCTCAAGTGCCTTTGAAATTTGCCTTCTCATTCGCTTGCTAGCTGATGTATAAGGTCATGAGTTTCTATATGGTCTAACACCTCTCTTGCTAATTAAACTCTTGAGAGTATTCTCCAGAGATTCAATTCTCTCAAGCATTGATTTTGAAGTTTTAGAGTATGTTTCGCATTTACATGCACAAAGAGGCATAGGCATCTGATCTCAGTATTAATACGGGCGATATAATGCCTATCCTCTTAATGGAGTTGTTGGATTTACTCCACCAAATTACTGGGAACAAAAGGATAAAATTCACCTCCTCTACCAGCACCGCTGCTACCAACACCATTGCCGCCTCCACCAGTGCCACCTATCGATATCAAGTGGCCTTTCTCTTTCCTCACCATGCATATAAATAGCCATTAAAAGATCTCTTTTACTGGCCACACAATCATCTAAATCGTTTTCTAATTTTTCAATTTTCTCATCCTCAGCCAAATCCAACGATACAAATTCAGTATGATACTTTATCCCTCTCACTGGCTATAGGCACTAATCATGGATAAACAATCTACATATATGAAGAAAAATTAAAATATTATTATATAAAATAATTTCAACAGCAATGTTTAAAAATTGTTGATATATTTGCAACCATTATTGCAATCAACTACAGATTCCATAGTATATTTCAACAGCTGAATTTAACAATTGTTGAAATTATTCCAACAATTATTGAAAATAAAGTCAATTGTCATAGTATATTTCAGCAATCAGCTAGCTTTGTTAAGACGTTGTTATAGCTGTTGAAATATTTAAATGCAATTGTTGTAAACAATTTCAACTTATAATTTTTTAGCAATCACATGTACTGATTATTTGGTTGTTGCTAAGTAATTAAGTAATGATTGCTAAAAAACCACAACATCTTCTATAAACAATTACAACAGCTAACTAAAATCATTAGTCAATTAATGAGGCTTACGAATCTGGGGGGTGGTTAAACAACAACAATGGTAGAATGAGCATTGACTGTTGGTAGACATCTAGTGAGTCGTGGTGAGGTTACTGAAGCAAGAACTATCTTTAATTTTTTTCAGAGATGGGGAATGGCCTCAAATGCCCAACACTACATAAGATAATGACATAGATAGAAATACAATCAAAATTATGAAAGAATGGAGCCAAAATTTCTTTTTAATAAGATAAAATGTACGATGAATGCCCATGAGAACCATAAAGATTAGTAGTAGTCTTCCCATCTTTTGCTTTGTCCATAACCTTCAACAGGTACTCAACTGTCAGCTCCTAGTATTTACGACCCCATGCACTAGAACAAAAAGCCTTTCACTTGGCTGAAAGCCACACCATGTCGGCTAGCTTTATTTTTAGATCTTTCCCCAGAAGAATGCAATGTACAAAACAAACCAAGCACAGAGATTTTTTGATATCTTTTGAAATCAAATCCGATAGGAGAAGCTCTATCAATTCATCCCTCTTAAGGGTTTTTCCTACCATCTCAAAAATTTCCCATCTTCTTTCCTTAACCTCAGTACATAATTTTGTAGAATCATTACTTTTTTTGATATGGCAATTCAAACAAGTCATAACGGCAAATTCTTTCATGTAAAAATAGACATGCATGCCACAATAATTTATCCAAATTTCTTGTGTACGCTCGCTCAGAATTCGATGATGGAGAAGTTTGTACACCCATTTCATTTGGAACTGCTATGATATCTTCTCAGGTATCTCCAAATAGCTGGCAAATAGTACAGTCCAAAAATATTCTTCCAAGTCCTGTGACTTTAGCATTTTTCTAAAATTATTACAATTTTTCACATTGGACTTTATAATAATAGAATCAATAAGATATGGATATTTATCCATCATGGTATCAAATTTGTAATTAGGATATCTAAAAATCATAATTGAGGTGTCATCCCTGAAGGTCTAGCTGGAGAGGACTCAAAAGAATCAGAATCAGGCATATCCTCTTGAATAGATTGATCATGTTGGTGTTTTCTTCTTCGTTCAAAATCAATTTTTTCACCATCTTCATCATCATTCTCTACATCATTACCATTATTTTATGAAGAAACATCTTTTTGACCTTCTCCTCCTCCTCATTCTTCTACATTATCTCCTCGCCCTCCTTCTTCTGTAGCATTTCCTCCTCTTTTTTCCACATTATTCTCCTCCTTCTTCATTCATATCATCATCTTCTCCTCTTTGTTCTTCTACTTGACATCCTGTCTTTATGTTTTCTTGACATTTTGATGTTGTTTCACTTTTAAAAATAACACTACCATGTTCAGCAAGTGCTGATAATTTGCTAGTAGTATTTTTTTAGGCTTGTTCTGTATCTATTTGCCTCTATATCTTAACTTTCTATCTTCTAGATCTTTCAGCTACTAGGGCTCCAGTAATATGGACATTCCATCTCCATCTACTGGGGATTCTGTAGCTGTCCTTCTTTTTCTGGGGACCATTTATGAAACAACCCCAAAAAAGTGCCCTAAAATGTGCGTCAAAAGTGTCCATAATCATAATTAACATATATCTCAAAATTTGTGCATGATATTGAAAATTTGACTTTATATTCTTGATCGGGGGGAAAATTGAGTGAAAAATGAGTCTAACCCTGATTTTAGAGCAACCGTATCAAAATTTGAAATCCAAAAATTTTTTTATCCAGTGTTGATCCGTGCCCCTAGAGCGATGTGGCTAGGGCACGGATCAGTGTTACTTTTGCCCAGTTTTTGATGTTCGATCCAAGGCTTTTGGGTCTTGGGCCTAAGCTTACCCATGCATAAAAAGACCCATACTTAGTCATATTTCACCTTCATATCATACAAGACATTCTCCAAAACCTTCTCAAGCACTTACCCAAATATTTCACTCAAAATCAAGTGTCCCAAACTCATTACCAGATTCAAGAAATTCAATCAAGCTTCAAGTTCTCATTTCAGTCTTCACCAAGGGATTCTCCAAAGTTGAGATATGTGGCTTTCAACCATTGTGTCCTTTCACCCATGGTGCCCAAGCTTTTTTTTTACTTAAATTGCATGTCTCTAAGTTGATTTACTTATGGGTCTTTTATTATGAATTTGACTATGAATGATGTTGGGGTTTCGTAAGAAATTGACTATTAAAGCATATTTTGAGCTATGAATCTATGATTTATCTTAATATTTGATTAGGGGTTTCAATGTATGTTACAATATGGTATTACTAAGTGTTGGTGGGTTGGTTTACTTCAAGTTTTCTTGCATGATTTCACTTTATACTAGCATTATACACCCAACAAGTTTTTGATAAAATGTTCGGTTTAGGGTTCTTGAGCTAATGATTATCCATTGCATGACTTATGACTTGAATGACTTTATGATGATGAAAGGAAGGTATATATGTGTTGAATTCATTAAAAGTATCTATAGTGTTATAAGTGACCATACCATAGATGAGGATACCCATCGATTATTTGAGTTGAATGGTCACTACTTTGGCAAATAGCAATAGAACATTACGAACCTCCGCATTTGACATGCCATCGTTGGGGAGTTGACCATTAGTGAGAGATGGTTACCGTCTCCATTACCATTCTGATTTGCTTGAGGTATCTCTGAAACGTAAAGAATGAGAAATAAGCTTTAGAGGACCTAGCTCTACCGCACGACTTATATCATGAAGAAGTGAAATATTTTTGAAAATGCCTCATAGCCTCTCATTCATTGTTGTGGTGCACTTCACAAACATGAATAAGGCTCTAATCGACGCGGTGTGTTGAATTTCGAGGACCATTAACAACCTAGTGCTCTGATACCAAGTTCGTCACGATCCAAGCCTAGGACCTAGATGTGATACGGCAAACGAGAAACCCAAAAGAATCCCAAACAAGCCTCTTAGCATATCAATCAGACATCCTTGGTTGGTAAAACAAAATAACAACAACAAGAGATATAAATAAGGGAAAAAGGACTAAGGTAAGTCTTTGATAGTCATAAAATACTCAAGAGTCAAGCTCATAGCATAAGTACATCAATTGTTCCAACAATACCGCAAACATAGATTGGAGTGGGGGCTAAGACACTTTCCAGGCTCACCCTCATAGTATCAAGCGTTCAACATAAAGAGATATCAAATAGTAAGAGTAGCATAGCTAGTGTCCTCGGACATGAGGACTCACCAAAGCTTATCTTCTGAAATGCCAAAACTAGCCATGTGGAGGATGATCAAGAGGTGCTCCGATTCCTACATGTTAACATCATGTAGGCATAGAGTATGTGTTAGTATATTTGAATGTACTAAGTATGTAGGATGCAATGCAACAAGACATAAGTCAACATAGTCAAAATACATAATCATAATCAATGGATAAGTATAATATCAATATGGCATGCATGATCAATGCTTGAAGTGAAACATGTTAGTAGATCATATAACTTGTATAGAACATATTACATGTGTGGGAGGAGACCATAATCATAGACCAAGCAACTATTACTTGGAATCCAAGTCATGTCACCCCCTTGGAAGGTGATTGAGGTACCCACCCCTCAACATGGTGGTTTGGGTATGTCACTCCCTAACAAGTTGGTCGAGGTATCTACCCCTCAACATGGTAGTATGGGCATGTTGCCCCCCAAAAAGGTGGTCTACATATCTACCCCTCAACATGATAGTATGGGCATGCACCCCGCCAATAAGGTGGTCTAGGTATCTACCCCTTAACATGGTAGTATGGTCACGTCACCTCCCAACAAGGTAAGGTGATTGGGCATGTCATCCCATAACAAGGCATAGTCAACTTGCAATAGTATAGATACTTTTCATAAATTCAATGCATGCATGCAAGCCTTTAATCATCATAACATCACTTGACTTATAAACCATGTAATAGACTGTCAATAACTTGAGAATCCTTGTCAAGACATTTTATTAAACACTTGGGGGTGGGTAATGCTAGTTCAAAATCATGCAAATAAAGAGTGAAATAATATGAGAAAACTCAGTGTAAATCAATCCACCAACATATAGTAAAACCTTCATGTAAGATACCTTGAAATCCATCCTCAAATGTCATAATAGATCATAGTTTCATAGCTCAAAATATACATGGTCTCAATAGGCAAAACCATTTCATAGTATAAGCTTGAAATAGGTAAACATGCATATTCAATCAACATTTCATAAAACCCCAATATAATTCATAATCAAAATCCGTAATAAGAGACACCCATAAAAGATACAACTTGAAAATATGTAATTTTCATAAAAAGGAGAATTGGGCTCCATGGGGTAAAAGGACCCAATGGATGAAACCCACATACCTCAAACTTGAGTTATCTTTAGTTGAGCTTGAAAATAATTGTTTGAGTTCCAAAGTTAGGCTTGAAATCGTTGGAATTTGAATGAGATATTTGGTTATGTCTTGGAGAGCATTTTCAGAGGGTCTTGAGTGATATAGAGTTGAAAAATGGCTAAGTATTGGTATTATCACGTATAAGTGGGCATGGAGCTATGACCCCAATGCCCTTGGGCCGACATGAAAAATTGAGAAAATCTAACACTAGTATACATCAAGTCCACGATGCAGACCCATCATGCAAGCATAGTTTGTACTGCTTGGTGCCCCTGGCGCATCGTGTGCAAGGCGTAGACAAACACTATATAAGGAAATTCTACAAAAATTATTTTTTGCTATGGGTCCTCTAAAATTGGTGTTATAACCATTTCCTACTCAATTTTTGCCTCCTGATCCAGAATATGAAGTCAGAATTTTGACATCACGTATGGATTTTGAGATATATAAAAATTACAATTATGGGCGAAGTACATTTTTGGGGCATTTCAATATCTCACCTTTGGGAACATGCATTCCTAAATACCAAAGAAACATACATAAGAGCAGAAATCATGAAGATTTTAGCCTAACAAGACTACATCAAATGCGTTTAAACATCATTTTCAAAAATCTCAACACGATGTCAAAAATTACCATAAACTTGTCAACATAAACATAAGTGCATGCAAAAGGACATAAGGGCTGAAACTTAAGACATGAAATTATATAGGGGACTTAATTAGTACCTTCGGCTTTCATAGAGAGGAAGAGATACAAATATCGCTTTCTCATGTCCTCCTTGGCTTCCCATGTGGCACTCTCAACTTGTTGCTTCCTCCAAAGGACATTGACGGATGCTACATCTTTGTTTCTCAACCTCTTCACTTATCTATCCAAAATTTCCACCAGGACCTCCACCTAAGTCAAATTATGTTCTATGACACCCCCAACATACTAGGGGCACTATAGCCCTTGGGTCACCCAAACACTTCCTCAATATGGACACATGGAAGACCGGTTGAACCATGTCCATCTCCATAGGCAACTCCAACTCATATGCAACATTACCAATCCTCCTCAAAACTCTATAAGTTCCCATAGACCTTGGCTTAATTTCTCCATCTTGCCAAATTGAACCATACCCTTCATGGGTGAGACTGTAAAGTAAACCCAATCACCAACCTTAAACTCAAGATCTTTTCTCCTCACATCGGAGTAGGACTTTTGTCTACTTTTGGCTATTTTCAGTCTCTCTCTTATCAACCTCACATTCTCCAAGGCTTCCATGACCAAATTTGGACCTAGAAAAGACATTTTCCCCACTTCAAACCACCCAACCAGAGATCTACGATGCCTACCATAAAGAGCTTAAAAAAGAGTCATACCAATGCTTTGAGTGGTAGCTATTGTTGTAACCAAACTCAATGAGTGGAAGATGTTTATCCCAACTAACCTTGAAACTCCAAAACACAAGCTCTAAGCATATCCTCAAGAGTTTTGATAGTCCTCTCGGCTTGACCATCCATTTAAGGATGAAAGGTCGTGCTAAGATTAACCTTAGTACTAAAACCTATTTGTAAAGACCTCTAAAAGTGAGAAGTGAATAGAGCACCACAATCTGAAATCATAAACAAGGCCACCCCATTCAATCTAACCAACTCATGTATGTACAACTTGGCATAATCTTTGGCACCATAAGTAATTTTGACCAGTAAGAAATGAGTTAACTTTGTCATTCTATCCATAATAACCCAAATAGAGTCAAAATATTTCCTAGTCTTAGGCAACCTAACAACTAAATCCATGTTGATCTTTTCCCATTTCCAAGTAGGTATCTCTATGTCTTGGGTTAGGCCACCTAGCCTTTGATGTTCAACTGTCACTTGTTAGCAATTGTGACATCCCGATATGAACTTGGCAATGTCTCTATTTGTACCACCCCACCAATATACCTCTCTCAAGTCACTATACATCTTTATAGAACTGGGGTGGGTGGAATAGGATGGATTTGGGCCTCCTTCAAGATCAATTCTCTCAACTCATCCACTATTGATGGGCTAATTTACTTCAAGTTTTCTTGCATGATTTAACTCTTGAATTTCATTGTATTACACTAGCATTACACATACCCCAAGTGTTTGATAAAATGTCCAGTTTAGGGTTCTTCAGATATTGATAATCCATTGCATGTCCTATGACTTAAATGACTTTATGATGATGAAAGGAAGGTATATATGTGTTGATTTCATGAAAAGTATCTATAGTGTTGCAAGTTGACCACACCTTGTTAAGGGGGTGCTATACCTCAATCATCATGGATGGTATGGCGAGACAACCATCAACCATCAACTAATTGATAGGTTGATACCTCAATCGCCATGGATAGCAGAGCGTGAAAACAATTAATGAATTAAGGGGTTTATACTTCAATCGCCATGGATGATAGGGCATGACAATCATCAACTAAAGATATCTCAATCGCCATGGATAGTAGTGCGTGACAACCATCAACCAATTATGGCATTGATACCTCAATCACCATGGAAGGTAGGGTGTGACAACCATCAAGAAGTCTCTTATGGCACATGTAATATGTTCTATATAAGCATGTTTTACTTCAAGCACCATTCATAAATATCATATTGCTATCATGCTACCCATTGCTTATGATATTGCATTTTTGCCTATATTGCCTATCTCTTGTTGCATTGCATCCTACATACTTAGTACATTCAAATGTACTAACACATGCACTATGCCTACATAATGTTACCATATAGTAACCAGAGCTCTTCATGATCATCCTCATACTCTCCGTGGCTAGTGCTATCTTCTCAAAGCAAGTTGGTTAGTCCTCAACTCCGAGGACATACTTCTTTTGGTTTATGCTATGTATTCACTCTTCTTATGTTGGAAACTTATGACTATTAGGATGAGCCCAAAGATTTTCATATCCCCCGCTTCTATCTGTGTATTAGAGGTATTGTTAGAACCTTATGATATGTTAACGCTATACTATTGGCTTGCTATGTTTCTATCGTATCAAAGATATACCCTAGCCCTGTTTTCCCCATTTTCTATCTATTGTTATTATATAATTGCTTCCGCGAACAAGGATGTGTAATGATATGCTAAGAGCCTTATTTGGGGTCCCTTCGGGTTTCCATTCATCGTGTCACATCTAGGCCTTAGGTCCAGGTTGTGACAAACTTGGTATCAAAGCACTAGGTTATTAATGATCCTCAGCATCCCACACACCACGTTGAAGTCTTGTTCATGGTTATGTTGTGCACCATAACTATGAGTAAGAGGCTATGAGATGTTTTAGAAAATGTTTTCCTTCTTCATGATCTATGTTGTGCTATAGAAGTTAGTTAAGGTTTCCTCTCTAACAAATTTTCTTCACCATTTCTAGATCATGCCTAACACAAAATGAAGAAAAGCCCACACACCTGAGGAACAACCAACTCATGGAGAGCTCCAGGATGCTCTTAACTTTCTAGCTCAAGCTATGGATAATCAAGTCAATCAAGGGTCCCAAGCCCCTCATGCTCCTACTCCGGCATCTCGAGTAAGGGACTTTATGAGGATTAACCCACCAGAGCTCCATGGGTCTAAAGTGGATGAGGACCATCAAGAATTTGTTGATGAGGTGTATAAGGTGCTGTCTATTATGGGGTTTAGATCAAAAGAGAAGGTGGAGTTGTCGGCTTACCAACTCAAGGGGGTATCCCAAATATGGTATACTCAATGGAAGGAGGAGAAAGGGAATAATTATGTGATACTTTAGGAGGAGTTTAAAATGGCTTTTCTCAACCAGTTCTTCCCTCTTGAGCTTGTAGAGGCCAAAATAACGGAGTTCATAAATTTGAAGGAAGGATCTATGAGTGTGAGGAAGTAATCCCTCAAGTTCAACGAATTCTCTAAATATGGTCCGTCGCTGGTTGCCGACCAGGTCTAGATTGGATACGTTTATGATGGGTGTATCCAATTTGATGAATAAGGAATGTTGTGCACCCATGTTGATAGGTGACATGGACTTGTGCCGCCTTATGACTTATGTCAAATAATTGGAGGGGGAAAAGTTGAGAAAGAAGAGAAGTGGTGAGGCCAACAGGGCCTGTTTTGATGGTAAGTTCCAAGGTCCCAAAGGTGGTCGATTTCACCAAGTCCAAGGGTATTCTCAAGATCTTAATAAAAGGTTTGCCAATGACTACCCAAGGGCCCAAGGTGATGGTGATGTGGTGCCTAATGCCATGTGTCCAAAATGTGATAGAGGCTATAGTGACCCATATTTGGGGGAACTAATGCTTGTTATTATTGTGGGGAATTAGGTCATAAGAATGTTGATTATCCTAGTAATTAAAATAAGCATAAAGATGTTCGTCCACAGGGCAAATGCATCACCTTTGGGAAAAGGAGGCCAACATGTTGGTGCCCCAAGGAACAATCGATTCTATGCTCTTCAAGGGAGGTAAGGGGTAGATGAGGTGCTCGATGTCTTCATCGGTATGTTAAAAGTCTTTGATTTTGATGTGTATGCATTTAGATCCGGGTGCCACTCTTTCTTTTGTTACTCCTTTTATTGCCAAAAAGTTTCATGTTAAGCCCAAATTATTGTGTGAGTCTTATGAGGTGTCTACTCCCATTGATGCATATATTGTTGCTAGAAAGGTCTATAGAGATTATCCTGTTTGCATTTTGCATAAAATTTTACCTTGTGATCTTGTTGAGTTGGATATGGTGGATTTTGATGTCATTCTTGGGATGAATTGCTTGCGTGTGTATTATACCTCTATTGATTGTAGAACTCGTAAGGTCAAATTTCAATTACTAAATAAACCTGTCCTTAAGTGGGAGAGTCATGATGTAGTGGTGAAGGGTAGGTTTATCTCTTGCATTAAAGCCCAAAAGTTGATCTCTAAAGGGTCA
>JAOTQJ010180978.1:0-23187 GCA_025642045.1 Solanum sejunctum
GTTCTGAATGCTGTTTTGGGAATATCTTCTTCCCGTACCCGAACCTGGTGATATCCTGACCGTAAGTCTATTTTTGAAAACACCTAGCTCCCTGTAACTGGTCAAACAGATCATCAGTCCTGGGGAGGGGGTATTTATTCTTAACGATTACCTTGTTCAGCGGACGGTAGTCAATACACATCCGCAATGACCCATCCTTCTTCCATACGAATAATATCGGATCTCCCCATGGAGAGGTGCTATGCCGAATAAAGCCTTTTTCTAACAAATCCTTAAGCTGCTCCTTCAATTCTTTTAGCTTTTCTGGCGCCATTCTGTATAGGGGGACCGAGATAGGCTGAGTGTCGGGCAATAAATCTATAGCAAACTCCACCTCTCGCTCTGGAGGAAGATCGGGAAGTTCATCTGGAAATACGTCCAGAAATTCACTAACCACGGGAATGGACTGGAGAGATGCAGGCTCGGCATTCACATCATGCACACGTACCAGGTGATAAAGACACCCCTTTCTGATCATCTTGCTAGCCTTGAGGTATGAAATATACTTACTCCTTAGCGTTGCAATAGTACCGAATCATTCTAAAACCGATTCTCTTGGAAACTTAAATTGAACTAGCTTCCTTTGACAGTCAACCTTAGCATAGCAAGAATCCAGCCAATCCATGCCCATAATTACATCAAAATCTATCATGTCTAGCTCTACCAAATCAGCCAAAGTACAATGGTCGAGAACAGATACCGGACAGTTTTTATAAACCCTACTAACTATAATAGATTCACCTACCTGTGTACCAACCTCGCAAGGCTTTATTGGTTCAGACTCTATATCTATTATACATGCAACCACCGGAGACATATACGACAAAGTGGAGACATGATCAATCAATGCATACATAGCTCGAGAACAAGCAAATAATCTACCTGTAATCACATTAGGCGATGCCTCCTGATCCTGTCAGCTAGATAGCGCATAAATATGATTAGCAGGATTGATAGAACCTGAAGCTCCACCGCGACCTCTACCACGACCTGCCACTGCTAGAGCACCTCCTCCTGCGGGATTCATAGCCACTGAAGCAG
The DNA here is from genome assembly GCA_025642045.1 of Solanum sejunctum. Taxonomy (NCBI): domain Eukaryota; kingdom Viridiplantae; phylum Streptophyta; class Magnoliopsida; order Solanales; family Solanaceae; genus Solanum; species Solanum sejunctum. The sequence continues at coordinate 1,081 of JAOTQJ010180978.1, forward strand.
AAGAAGAAGGCCCACTTGCTCCAGATTTCTGGGAGGATCCTTCTGCAGCAGCTCTGTTAGGATAATCACGCACTTGGTGGCCCCTGATGACCACAAAGAAAATAGGCACTGTAGCATGAAAGCATTCCCCTGATGACGTTTCCCATACAAATAACATCGGAGTATAATAAAACCCTGTTAACTACCGGAACTCGGCCCTGCCCCTGATTGATTGGAGATGGATGGTCTCCTATCGGAGGTCTGCGGAGGTGTGCTTCACATCGGTAGAGGAGGAGGCCTACTCAGTTACGACCAAAATTGCCTGCCAGAAAAATCTGCTACTAAATCGGATGACCTAGCCCTCTTTGGAGGCCCTCTATCATCTGTCCTATCCATCTGCCGGCCACGACGACGATCCTCCATCCCCTGGGCATGAGCCTGAATACGAGTAATATCCATCCCAGGTTAGGTAGCCAACACTAGGCAGCTATCCACATAATACATATCCAGCCCCACAATATAATGATGCATGCGATCCGTCATGCTGGAAATATGTGCTGGTGCATATCGAGCCAAAGAATCAAATTCCAAACTATACTCCCGAATTGACCGGCCTCGCTACCACAACATCAAAAATCTGTCCTCCCTGGCGCACTTGATCTCGGGAGGTAAAAAGTGAGCTAAGAAAGCTTCAGTGAACTCTCCCCAAACTGCAGGTCTGGTATTTGCACCTCAAGACAGCAGCCATGATTCATACCAGTTAGCCACAACATCATGTAATCGATAAGATGCCAACTCCACCGATTCTACATCCGAGGCCCCAATCACCCTCAAGGTCCACTACATCTGTCTCATGAACTTCAGAGGATATTCTGAAGGTTTGGACCAAAAGAACTCTGGTGGTCCACAAGCAAAGAAGTCACAGCCTCGGGAACTGTCTCGACGGGCTGCCTGACTACTCCAGTCTCCTATCTATGGGCCTATCGTGCCACGATCTGTGTCAATAACTGTATTGCCTCTCGCAGCTCCCCAAATTTTTGCGCCTGACTGGGGAGTCGGAGGTTCCGATGCCTGTCTCTCTGGGGCTGGAGGGGTAACCAAACCCGCTATTAGGAAAATAGTCTCCAGCTTTGGCTGATTATGAGCCGGTGTAGTTCCCCGACCGTGTCGGGCCCCATCTACTGCTGCAAGCCATCCTCTGCGGCCGACTGGTTGCTTCCTCGGCGGTATATCTGAAATACAAATCAGTTTCGTCAAGGGGGAACAACACTCTATCAACATTGCTCTAACGCATGACCTAAGATCAGAAGGAAAGTAACATCCTAATGTCCTGTAGCCTCCTGTTTATAGATGTAGTCACACCGATAAATAAGACTCTACTAGACATGGTCTATGCACACTCCGAGGACTAATCGCTCTGATACCACTTCTGTCATGACCCAACCCAAGGGCCGTGATTAGTGCCGGTTGGGCATCCAGACAAATACTAAACTGGATTTCCATTCACCATAACTAAGGAATTTCATGAAATTTCGACAGAGTTTCCTCTGTTTTACTGACTAGCCTCACCTGCAAATAGCGAACCCAGTAATAGCAAACATCAACATATATATATATATATATATATATATATATATATATGCGGGCCGACAAGGTCACTGCTGCGGCAGAACCGCCCTACAAACATATCATACAAACAAAATCATACCAACATAGTTCCCATACCCTCATGTATCCACAGACCTCTATATACAGAAACTGGATCATAAGACGGGACAGTGCCTCGTTATACACTCAAACATGTACAAATGCAAAATATAAAAAGTATGTGTACACTATATACCAAACAATCTGCTCCAGATGCAAGGGAGTACTTCAACGATAGACGGAAGTACTAAGAAGACGACCCTCTAACCTGTTCGTCTTTACCTTCGGGCATGAACGCAACCCCCAAAAGGAAGGGGTCAGTATGAAATACGTACCAAGTATGTAAAACAAAAAGTCTGAAATGTAAGTGAAAGTAATAATCCGAATAAGAAAATCTAGAAGTCAAACCTGTATGTAAATATTAAAATATTTACTTATTTAAACATCAAAATAATGCACATTGGACGGGAATGATGGCGACCTCCAAACTCGCACCATACCACAGCATAACACCAGAAGTTTCAAATCTCCGAAATCTCCAACACAAATCCCAACTGTACATAGCTGAACCGAGGTGAACAACGACCAAGAACTCACGTCATAGGATAGGTGAACCAGGGCGACTCGCCAAGCGTTCACGTATCATAATGCATAAAGGCCATCATTCTCGTTTATGGAGCCTAGGCGATGGTGCCATGCACTCCCATGAGTCGAGGAGAACTCGGCCTAGCACTCACACATCATGATGCCATCCCAGCCCAGCTCCTTATGTCTCCAAGCTAAGCAAAGTCGGTCCATGGGCAAACCGACCCGCCGTATCAACCTACTTCAGAATATATATAAATATATACATATAATCATATATGCACACGAAATAATAAGCCCAAGAATCGGTGAACGAGGCCAAACAAGCACTAACAAAGTCATGAGAATCATATGCACAAAAACTGGTTTAAACACTTAGCAATCTGTAAAACGTTCACTCTTGAAATCAAGAAGTTATTCTTTTATGAGATTTTGCCAAAATTGCTCAAATTCGCACTTAGAGGTAATTTCTGAACAAGTTGAACTTATAGATTTCCAACTATCTAATTCAGATCAAACGAACACTATTCATGAATTCAAAACTCTAAAATTTAAGATGAAGTAAATTTATCAGAAGATTGGCCAACAATGAACATAGATTATTTTCAAACCCAAATTGTACAGGAAAGGAACTTGTCAAACGTACAACGTTGAATAAGCTTACTAATTCATTCCAAAGGGTAGGAAATCTTCACATACCTCAATTTCGTTTACCAACTAGCTCCAACATGAGGTCAATCCAAACTTAGACTTCTGGACGTTCAATGTCTATACAATTAAAATAACGCCAATAATTAATATCCATATCGTGCCTTTTAATCCTAACTTTTTTGTTCTAAATTTATAAAAATTTTGGCAGTATTTTCCCTTAAAATATGCCGCCTGAGAATTCAAGTCGGCTCAAATAATCAACAACAACAACAACAACCACCCATAACATCAACAAACCTTTTCCAATACCGCTACAACATCAAAACGCCACAAAAAGCCATTGCGACGTAAATAGCAAAATAGGACAGCAGTGAATCAAACTCATATTTATCATATTCAATCCCTCCGATATACTCCAAAAGCCACAATACATCACCCCAACGCCCAACGCAAACCCCCAATGCTTTAACATAACATTATACCTTCGATGGGACTCCAATTTAAGCTAACACTCATACAATCATTTGAATCATTTTCTAACACTTCTTTTATCCCATACAGACTATTTCCATGACAAATAAACACAAATACATGACAACAATTCAATATATAAATATACGCAAATTTGGTTCCCAATTCGACCATAAACCCAAAACTCATAATTTCATTAACAACCAATCCTATTTTCACGTTTTACCTTCACTTTAACACATTCCTAACACCTTCACAACGTTTAATTAACATAAACAAAGATAAAAATTAACGTACCTTGCAATCCTTCACTACACCCAAAACCTTCGTAGCCGCTTAACTACGCATTTTCTTGACCAACCAACACCACTACGCTACTTAGGGGCTTCAATATACCGAGCTTGAAGTATCACATAATCAAAAACACGAAAAAATTGAATTTTTTTGAAAAACACTGTAGCAAACCGAGGCTACTACAAGTTTGCTCAATATTTTTGTTCTTCAAAATATGGCTAGGTATAAACTTGTACAAGAGATATGCTTGTATATATAGACCATAAGTAGACCACTTGGACCAATCTAAGGCTTACATATGCCTTATGACCCCACCTCAAATTATCCTTAAGGACCAAACTTAGAAGAAATATTGCATTTGGTCCCAAACTTTGTTAAATCTAGCCAATTAAGGACTTTCAGGGTTTAAGTTAAGTTACGGGTCCTAAAAATACTATAATGCAAGAAAATTCTCAATTTTAGGGACAACTTGGGAATTATGTTCCTCATGGTTCATTGACTCGATTACCCTAGACAACATTATGACAATTAGAAGTTTTATGTAGAAAGGTAGCTTAGATTCTTCCAGCCCTCTTGTGAAGGTGAAGGTTAAATTTCACCATGGTGCTTGGTTGGCAACCATAGTGTGGCAACAAATTGTTACTTATTGTCCTAGTGAACCTCTCCTTGGTCAGGTTTGGTTGATTATATAAGAACACATCAATCAAATCCTGTCATCTACTTCTCTTTTCCTATTTGTCACTGCCTTTGTTGGGATTGTGATAGTAGGTGGGGTTTGGTGTTGGCCACCACCAAACAACAATCATGATGAAGAGAAGTAGATAATACATACAAAATCCCAATCATAGAAATGCAATAAATCTAGGTCATCTCAAGTCAACTACCCATGGTTCTCACAACCCTAAGTTGTGGATGCTTAGCTACTCATGGCTAAGCGAAGATCAACAAAAATGCAAAAACATAACATATTTGAGAGTTTTACCTAAAGAAATGAAGTTGAAAGCACCACAACTTGCAAACCATAAGCTTGATATATTGAGATTGAATGCAATATGAGATTGTCACTCCCCAAAATTGGGTTTTCCAAGAGAAAATAAAAAACTATCCTAAAACCCTAAAATATTCTTGACAGAGTATTCAAAGGTGAAGTTCAAATTCTGGAATCACCAATCTCTCCTAATAAAACTCTAACTTAAAGTATTTATATTGTTTACAAATTTGCCCTAAAAATTACATAGAAAAGATAACTGGCATCTAGTTTGTCTCACAGGTACGACTTGTAGGGTGACCTACGAGTCATAATCGGGGTCTCATATCAGGTTCTTGGCATTTTGGACTCAACTAGTAGGACCCATTGGTATGAGTCATTGCTTGGGCTATGACTCGTATGCTCTTATCTTAATTTAGGCCTTTAGTTTTTGGTCCAAAATTTTATCACTCTGTGTGCTGCTATGAATCCACCTATAGCCAGTCATAGTGAGACCTACGACTCATAGAATGGCCTCGTAGGGCTGACCTCTACTTGGTAAATTTCTAATTTGTGCTCTTTATTTCTGGCTATGAGATTACCATATGACTCGTCGCTTGTGCTATGACTCATAGGTAAGCTCGTATGTTCTGCACTTTAGCAAAATCTATAATTTTTCTCCAAAATCATGCCAACCTGCTTTTTCTGCAATAACAACACAAAAACACATAAAAACCATTAAAAGCACATTAAAAACTCAAAATATTTCTTGTTTTAGGTATCAAATGTACTATATTTTGATAGCATATCACATATAAGGAAAGGTCTCAATGAATTCTACCATTTAGCATACCTCTTGCTTAACTAGGTTTATTATTTATATGCTGTAACGACTCATGGTCAGTCCTTATAAAACATTTCTTATGCCATAAGCAATATTGCAATAGTCCAACACCCACACTAGTGCATAAATTCTTTCATATGTTGAGTACCTAAAGGGGGCTCCCTTTAGATTTTCACAAAAGTAAGCCACTAGTTTTTCCTCTCGCATTTACCAATACCAACACACCAAGCATCACATTCTATCTCAAATACCTTGTCAAAGTTAGGTAGTTATAGTAATAGTGAGCAACTTTACATAGACTTCAAAGATTGGAAGGACTTTTATTGTACTTCTCCCTAAACAAAAATCACATCCTTTTGATCTATTAGATTATTGGAGAAGTACTAGTACTAAAAACCTTCACAAAGCACCGACAAAAACTTTTCCATCCATGAAAGCTCCTCACTTCGGTTGAATTAGTAGGAGTTGGACAAGTCCTAATTGACTCAACCTTTTTTTCATCCACTTCTATTCCATTCACACTAACCATAAAATCCAAGAATAACACATTCTCAGCACAAAAAAATCATTTATTTCGATTAGCAAACAACCATTCTTGTAGTAAGACATCAAAACTTATCGCAAATAGGACATATGTTCTTCAATTATCTTGTAATACACAAGTATGTCATCAAAATAAATGATAACAAACTTGTCGATAAAATGCTTCAAAACATGATTTATCAACTTCAATAAGGTGCTCGGAGAATTAGTCAACCTAAATGGCATTACAAGGTACTCATATAACCCAAACTTTATTTTGAAGGCCATTTTCCATTCATCTCCCAATTTCATATGAATTTAGTAATAGCTACTTTGAAGATCAATTTTTGAGAACACACTCGAGTCGTATATCTCATCAACCATATTATCAAGTCTAGGAATAGAATGTCTTTACTTTATCATGATCTTGTTTATGGCTCTACAAGCAATACATGTCCTTCAAGTGTCATCCATTTTAGGAACAAGGATTACTGGGACAACATAAAGATGGACTCTCCTTGACTAGACCCTTCTCCAAAAGCTCTTCAACTTGCTTTTGTAACTCCTTGGTATCTTACGCTTTATTTCTATAGTCTCACCATTTAGAAATTTAGGAGCCTAGCAAAAAATTAGTGCCCAATCCCTCTCAATGGTGGTAGTCCTTTGGACATATCATTTAAAAATAGGTCACCATAATCCTACAAAAGCAAATAAACAATATTAGGGAAAGTGTAGTATCTTGGTTAGCATTAGTAAAAGACAGATGTTAACTAGACACTCTGGATGGCTTTTCTTATCTACACATTTTAAGAATGAACTTGGTATCACAACCAAAGCCTAGGGCCTAGGAGCGACATGGCGAATGGGGAAGCTAAAGGTGCCCCAAACAAGTCTCATAACATATATAAGCACATCCTTGATTAAAAAGCATAATCCAACCATCATCTATTAGTACTAAAGGGATTAGGGACCTAGGACACACTCTATGGGACAAGGGAACATGAAGTTATAATCATAAAATCATAACAAGTAAATTTAAGGGAAGGGAACATGGGATGCAATTTATCGGAAGTAGGGACTTAGGAATTTTTCCATCTTGCCAATATATCATAAGAAACAACAAAACATGGGGCAAGGATTAAGGGAACGTCACGACCCAGACCTAGGCTCTAGAAGTGATATGGAAAATGGAAACCCAAGAGTCCCTTAACAAGCCTCATAGAATACATTTCCACAACATCAGTTCTAATTTTCATAACTAATCAACAAGCACATAATTCTTACAGAATGATGCTTTAGACTAAAGCTATGGGGATGTCATAGGAATAGTGAGTTGCATGGATACATATAGGACATAAGAACTAAGGAACGGGTAAGTATGACTCACGCTATGGAGATAGACTGGGCTTAGGACTTTTCACATTTTCACATCTCATCATGAACATATCATCATATCATCAACATCAAGAGATAGCCATAATCATGGTCTCCATAAGCAAATAGCATAACACATAACAAGCCCATACATATAGTTTACATGATGTCAAACAAGTCCTCTAAGTCATGGAATAGGAAAGGGGCCAACACATGTCTCAGGCTCACCCTCAAAGTAAATACAAGTGGAAAGTACCATAATAAGTAGATAGAAGGTGGCTTGTCCTCGGATGATAGGACTTACCACAAGCAAATATCATAATCTAAGCTAATCGTCAAGAGATGGATGAAGATAGTCTTTGGTCCCTACATGGTTAGATCATGTAACCAAAGACTATGCGTTAGCACATTTGAATGTAGTAAGTATACGGTCATGCAATGCATATGAACTCATTAAACCTACATTAAATGTTAGATGACAAGGGAACATATATAGAAATAAATATATAAGAAAGACTAATAAATCAATATGCCTTGAAGTGCATAATGTATGAATTGAAAATACTTTATATATAAAGGGATGAGACTTTAACTGATATAAGACCAAGTAAGCTATAACTTGGAACTTCATCGTCTACCCTACAATGGATAAAGAGGTGACCTATTTGCCAAAGGTAGATCTGTTGAGACTTATTATCCATAAAAGGGCATAAACATAACCTATATTAGGCACATAGTTCAAGAGAAAGAACTACGGACCTTGGGGATAGCCTACCGTACCTCCAATCCCATCGGTGTTAACTCATCATCCCACAAGAATACATATACATATATGTGACTCTAAAAGAGACATAAGCCTTTCAAATCATTTACATGCATACTTAGGCTTAAAAGCCAAACATACTTCATCATCATGCATACTTAGACTAAAAAGCCAAAGCATACTTCATGTCATATTTTATGCATAGAAATAGCTCCTTTAAGCACCTTCATGAGAAAGGAGTATAGAGTCTTGGGGATAGCTGCCTTGTCTCAACCTCAATCAGTGCTCGTTTAAAAAGTGGTGTAAATACCAACAATTGCTCAAAAAGAGATTACATGGACATTATGTTATCACATTCTTATCATACTCATACTTTGCTTTGAAACATAAATATCATCAAAATTGGGACTTAGCCCACATCATAAACTTCATGAAAATCATAGTCATGTACGCATACACCATGAATGAAATGAGAATAGCATGGAAAATATAGATTCAATCTTAAATCAACAATATAATATGAAATTCAAGTAAATACATAAGTAAATTCACATTCAAATCATAATTTAGGTAACCCATGCTTAAATCAAGCGGACATGCACACTCAAATCTTCATACATCAATGTAATTCAATATATTAGGGTTTAAATCACTTTTAAATCAATAATAAAACATAGCCCATATCTTAATTGAATCAAATAAAAAATAATCTTAAAATCCATATTTAAAGTCAAGGAAATTTTGTGAAAATTCAAGTAAAAGAGTTTGGGGTCTTCATGGTTTAAAAGGGTCATAAATCAATCTTGCATACCTTAGTTAACCAAGAAAAAATAGGAAGTAATTTGATGAAGAAGAGAGCCTTTCCTTAATCTTCAAGATAATCCTCCAAGGTTCACTTTAGGGGAGTTCGTAAGAGAGAGCTTGAATAAATTTGAAGTGTTGAATGAATTTGAATGAGAGAAGAAGAGTATAGGTCATTTCATGTGTTTAGGATGGGTTAAAAAGTCATAAACGTCCTTTAGAAGTAGCCAAAATTATGGTAACACCAGTAATGAAATGAGCTTCATGATGCTAGCAAGTGTCCCGTGAAGAAGCTCCATGGTCGATGTAAAGAACCATAGATCATTCAGAGTACCCATAGATCTCTCCTTAGCCAAAACAGAGGGAACATAATACAGATGGGCTTTACAAAAACAGGCACAACTTCTTGATGCGAACTAGGAATCAAATATATGACCATTTAAATTTGACTCTTCTAGCGATTCATAAGAAAAATTTGCCAATGGAATATATTTGAAATTGGATTGATGTAGCAGACCCATGATGACCGTAAACTAAATAAATAAGCTTGGATTGAAGGATTGAAAGTGTATTTAGCTTTAGCTTGAAGGTTCTATGGGAATCTTCTGACTAGATCTTGAAATGTAGACTCCAAAAGCATTTGAGTGAGTCAATAGAAGCTAAGTGTAAGAATAAGAATGAATAATAACGAAGGAGTATAAACTAATTTAGGGGTCCCACACAAGGGTCACACGGACCGTGTGGCATTCTATGGAGCTACACTTTGACAAAATCTTCACCGACAAAGTTTCAAGATGGTGATTTCATACATAGAGAATTTTCACACGAACGCCCATAGGATGTTTGTTACAGAAGTTCATACAATCTGTGGACGATCATATGGACCGTATGAGGTTTATGTGTGAAGTATATTGGCCAAAATGTGGTTTTCAAGGCCAAGGCTACTCATACAAGCCACCACACAGACCATAAAGTGTCACATGGACCGAGTGTGATTTATGTGGTGTAAGCCTTGGTCTTGAACACTAAAGTTAAGGCCAAGACTCTACACACAAGGCCAAGGGCCAGCTCAAGGCTTCTCGACATGGCCCGTGGTGCATCATGTGGCCCATCGAGGTATCCGTGGGGTCTTACCTTGGTCAACACTTTCCGAAACCAAAACCAATGCACCATTAAAGCCATGAAAAGTTTGGGTCCTTACATCATCTCCCCCTTGGGATCATTCATCCTGGAATGTGCTAGAAAAATGCTTTAAAGGCTTGAACACAAAGACAAAATGCATATTTCATCACTTGAAAATCATAAACTCATTGAAACTCACATCAAAACATCTTTAAATTATTTTCGTGCACATGTATGCATGTCATGTCATGAAACTTAGGAGTGAAAGATTTAGAACCATTGAGAATAGGAAGAACCTAATGCCCTAGGCTTGAGTAGATGGGGAAAGATAGGGATATTGTTTCATCATGTCCAAGTCCACTGAAATACGCCCAAAAATGCCCTAAAATATGCTTTGGAAATGCCTATAATCCTAATGTCAATATATCTCAAAATTTTTGAGTAATATCAAATATTCGACTTCATATTCTTGGCAAAATGGATTGGGATATGGGTATAACCCCAAGTTTAGAAGACCATTAGTGAAAAATGATTTTTCATAAATTTTTTAGAGACAAAAGGTGCACGATGGTTCCGAGATGCAGGCCAATCACAGATCAGTGTTATCACTACCTTAATTATTCTTGTTTCTGCCTAAGGCATTGGGGTCATGGTCCCATGCCCATTTATGATTAACAATATCTATACTTAGCCATTTTCAACTCTATATCACTCAAAACACTCTTAAAATCCTCTCCAAGACATCATTCAAGTTTCTCAAGCTTAATTTTGGTTCTCAAGAACTCCATTCAAGCTTCAAGTCTCCTTCAAGTCTACATCAAAGAATCTCTAAATTTAGGTATGTTGATTTCACACATTGGGTCCTTTCACCCATGGAGCCCAATCTCTATTTTTATGAAAATTGGATGTTTCCAAGTTGTATTATCTATGAATATCTTCTCTTACGAATTATGAGTATTAATTATGTTGGAGTTTTATGAAATGTTGATTTATTATGCTTGACTATTAATTTCAAGCTTGTACTATGAATGAGTTATCTATTGAGACTATGTATATTTTGAGCTATGAAACTATGATCTATTATGCGACTTGATGATGAATTTCAAGATATTCTGTATGAGGATTTTACTAAATGTTGGTGGGTTGATTTGCATTGAGTTTTCTCATATTATTACACTCTTGAATTGCATGAGTTTGAACAAGTATTATTCACCCACCAAGTGTTTGATAAAATGTCTTGACAAGAATTCTTAAAGGTATTGATGATATATTGCATGATTTATGAGTCAATTGACTTTATGATGATTTTGGGCTTTCAAAATATGTATTGAATTCACGAAAATGTCTATGATGTTGTAAACGCCAGATTAAGCTCTTTTTTTAAAGATTTTACCTCTTGTGGCCCATTGATGTTAATGCAAGGGTAATATTTGATGATGATTTATTCTTATGTTTTAAAGTTAGTCTCACCATTAGAGGTCAAAGATGTTTTAGAGCTACTCATTTCATGTTTCCATATTTCTTACAAATTGCTAAAGTGTGATTATTTCAATTATTCCATAGGATTAGGCTTAGCACACGGGTAGAGGGTTTATTCTCTTTCCTTGAACTATGTGCTAACATAGATGTATACCCTTGCTTTACTAGTTGATCTACTTAGTACACTTTCTTGAAATTCTTCCCGAAATGGTTCGTGTTCCTATAAGGCGAAGTTTCTCATAAAATCCTTTCAAAAGAGTCATCTTCCCGTAAGGAGGGTTACTTCATATGAAATAGGTCATGTTCCCGTGAAGTGCTGTATATTTTACCTTGGCAAGTAGACTACTTCTTTACTGATGAGGGGTAATCGTCGAGATTCCATGTTGTAGCTCACTTGGTCTTATTCTTGGTCGGTTGAGTTCTCTTCCTACATATATATCATATTATATGCAAGTTGAATGATTTATAAACATGTTTTACTTCAAGCATTGATCATGCATGCCATACTAAGATTATTCTTATCTATTCTGTATTACTATGCATTTTCACTATATTGGCTTATGTCTTATTGCATTGCATCCTACATACTTAGTAAATTTAAACATACTAATGCATACTTTATGCCTACATGATATCACCATGTAGGGACCATAGCTCCTCTTGATCATCATACACGTGGATAGTGAGATTCTTCGAAGATAAGCTTGCTGAGTCCCCAAGTTTGGGGACACTATCTATTTTGCTTGTTAGCTTTAAGACTTCTTTATGTTTAACATTTGACGTTATGATGGTGAGCTCGGAAAATTTCTTTGCCCCTACTCCATTCTAAGTTTAGAGATGTTGTTGGAATATTATGATATATATAAGCTTGACTTCTGAGTGTTTTGTGATTATCAAAGACTTAGTCCCGCTCCCCTTTTTATATTATCTCTTGTTGTTGTTTACTTTACTTCCATGACCAGAGATGTTTGATTGATATGCTAATAGGCTTATTTGGGTCCTTTGGGGTTCCAATTCATCATGTCACATCTAGTCCATAGGCTTGGGTCATGAAAAATTTGGTATCAAAGCACTAGGTTGTTAATGTTCCTCGAAATCTAATACACCGCATCGATTAGAGTCTTATTCATGGTTGTGAAGCTTGCCACAACTATGAGTGAGAGGCTATGATATATTTTAGGAAATGCTTCACTTTTTTAAAGTTTATGTTGTGCCGTATAGCTAAGTCCTCTAAGTCTAATTACTGATCCCTAACCAATTATATTTCAGAATATGTCTCATATTATTCAGAACGGTGACATTTTCTATGCGTAGGGTCGTAATACTCTATGGATATTGGCAAAAGCTGTGACCACCCAGCTTAACTAATCGGTGGGCACCTTTGAGATATCAAATGATAAGAGGGGAAGAAAATGGCCAAGAGAGCCCAAGTTGAGGGTGCTTCATGTTTACTAGACTACCAATGCCCGAGTACCCAAAGAAAGGGACTAGTGCTACCACTTGTCTAGGATGTGGGAAGAAACATTAAGGGAGGTGCTTGGCGGGGATTGTTGATTGCTTCAAATGTGGTGATGTTCGGCATAAGATGAGGGGTTGCCCGGTGGCCTCAAATAAAGGGAGACGAAGGGCGCAATTTGAATGGAGGCTCCCATATGTTAAGCCCAATGACAATGGTGGGATGACCCATCTGATGTGCCCAAAATATGGGAGAAATCATAATGGCAAGGAACACGAGTGTATGCTTTGGGTGTTGCAAGATGGATCACAAGATTGGTGACTGTCCATATGTTCAAAGGAAGGGTAAGGGTATTGGTGTTCAATCTTTTCCTCCATGCCACAAGTATTGTAAGCACCACCTAATAGATGGTTTAGCCAATTCGAGTGCATGTTTGGAGTGTGGTGCAACATATCACGAGTCCGGATATTATCCACAGGTTAGTAAGGACTATGAGGATGACCATCGATGTGCTCAACCATACCTCTCTATAGGTCACTAGACTTGGCATCGTGCTTCATAGGTATGTTAGAGGTTTTTGATTTTGATATGTATGCATTGATAGACCCGGGTACCACTTTTTCCTTCAATACTACTTTTTGTTGCTAAAAAGCTTCACGTTGGTCCCGAACTGTTATGTGAACCATATAAAGTGTCTACCCATATTAGTGAGTCCATTGTTGCTAAAAGAGTTTATAGAAATTGTCCCGTGTTCATTTTCTGTAAAATCTTGCCTTGTGATTTTGTTGAGTTAGATATAGTGGATTTTGATGTCATTCTTGGGTTGGATTAGTTGCATGCATATTATGCTTCTATTGATTGTATAACCCATAGGGTTAAACTCCAATTCCCTAATGAGCCCATCCTTGAGTGAGAAAGTCATAATGTGGTGGTCAAGGGTAGATTCATTTCTTGTCTTAAAGTCCAAAAGTTGATTTCTAAGGGATATCTCTATCATCTTGTGAGTGTTAGGGATGTTGAGTCAAAAGTCCTTCCTATTAAGTTAGTTTTGGTGGTTAATGATCTTCTTGATATCTTTCCCGATGAACTTCCTGGTGTTCATTCTAAAAGGGAAATAGATTTTGGTGTAGACCTTCTTCCCAATACTCAACCCAATACCCTTGCCGTATGGCCCCGACAAGGTTGAAGGAGCAATTGAGAGATTTGTTGGAAATAGATTTTATAAGGCCTAGTAAGTCACCTTGGGGTACACCGGTGTTATTTGTAAAGAAAAAGCATGGTTCTCTTAGAATGTGCATTAAATTACTGGAAACATAATAGAGTCACCATAAAGAACAAGTACCCTCTACCAAGGATTGATGAACTTTTTGTTCAACTTCAAGGGGCTAGTCACTTTTCTAAGATTGATCTTTGGTCTGGGTATCACCAAGTGAAAGTGAGGGAGTGTGACATTCCCAAGATAGTTTTCCAGACTAGGAGTGGGCACTTTGAGTTTGTGGTTACGTACTTTGGGTTGACTAATCCATTGGCTATATTTATGGATCTCATGGGTAGGGTCTTTAAACTCTTCTTTGACTTATTTATGGCAGTTTTCATTGATGATATCTTGATTTATTCTCATAATAAGGAGGAGCATGTGAATCCCTTGAGCATGGTGTTGCAAATCTTGAGGGAGGAGAGGTTGTATGGTAAATATGAAAAATGTGAGTTTTGTTTGAAAAAGATTGAATTTTTGGGACATATAGTGTCGGGTAATGGTATAAAGGTGGATCCTAATAAGATGGAGGTGATTAGAAATTGGCCTAAACCTTTTACTCCATTGGACGTTAGAAGTTTCTTAGGCTTGATGGGTTATTACCAGAGGTTTGTGAATGGTTTACTCAAAAGAAGGCAAAATTTGTGCAGACTGATAAGTGCGAAAAGAGTTTCCAAACTTTGAAGGATAAGCTTGTATCCTCTCCCATCTTGGCTCAATCGAATGGGTTGGAAGGATTTATGGTATATTGTGATGCCTCGGTAATTGGTTTGGGGTGTATGTTAATGCAAAGTGGTAAGGTGATAGCACATGCCTCTACATATCTTTAGGTACATGAGAAGAATTATCCCACCCATGATCTTGAATTGGTGGTTGTGGTATTTTCTTTGAAAATTTTGTGTTACTACTTGTATGGGGTTCATGTTGATGCGTTCACTGACCACAAGAGTTTCCAATATGTGTTCATCTAAAAGGATCTTAATTTAAGGCAAAGAAGGTGGTTATAGCTCCTTAAGGATTATGACATGAGTGTGCTTTAGCTCACTGACAAAGCTAATGTTGTGGCTGATGCTCTAAGTAGAGTGTTCATGGAGAGTTTAGCTTGTATTGATGATGGTGGCAAAGGAATGGCTAGAGAAGTTCACCGGTTGTCTAGGTTTGGGGGTTAGGTTGGACGAAGTTGAAAATGGTGGTGTAATGATTGTTGATGGTTCTAAATCTTCCTTGATTGAGGAGGTAAAGGTAAACTAAGATCGTGACCCCACTTTTCTAGAGTTGAAGTCCTTAGTTAGTGATGGTAAGGGTGAGATGGTACCATAGGTACCAAGGTAGATTATGTGTGCCTAATGTTGATGACTTGAGGGAGTTGATTTTGAGAGAGGCTCATGACTCAACCTATTCTATTCTTATCAAGTCCATGAGAATAGATAAAGACTATAGGAAGGTACCTTGGTGAGATTGGTGATATGTCTCTGATTATACCAGATTTGATTATGGAAGCTTTGGAGAAGGTGAGTTTGATGAGGGAAAGGTTGTAGAGGGCTTAAAGTGGGCAAAAGTCATATTCCGATGTGAGAAGGAGGGATCTTGAATTTAAGGTTGGTGATTGGGTTTACTTGAAGCTCTCACCTATGAAGGGAGTAATTTGGTTTGGCAAGAAAGGGAATTTAAAGCCAAGGTTTGGGTGTCCTTATATGGTGTTGAGGAGAATTCATAAGGTAGCCCACGAGTTGGAGTTGCCATTGATATGAGTATGATTCATCCACCCTTCTATGTGCCTATGTTAAGAAAGTGTATGGTTGACCTAAGTGCTATTGTGCCTTTAGCTGTTGCAAGTGTTGTAGAAGATAATTTGACCTATGAGGAGATCTCAGTGGAGATTTTGGATAGACAAGTGAAGAAATTGAGGAACAAACATGTTGCATTCGTCAAGGTCCTTAAGAAGAACTAACAAGTTGAAAGTGCCATATGGAGAGCTGAGGTGGAAATGAGAAAGCGATATCCATATCTCATCCGCACCACTCAAGCCAAAGGTACTAATTTATGTCCCCTATATGATTTCAAGTCTTAACTTTTAGCCCTTTTGTTATTTTGCATGCATTCATGTTCATGGTAACAAGTTTATGGTGATTTTTGACATTCATGTTGAGATTTTTGAAAATGATGTATAAGTGCATTTGTTGCATTTATGTTGGGCTGAAATCGTCATGATTACTTCTCTTATGTACGTTTCTTTGACATTCGGGGAGGAATGTTTCCAAGGGTGTGATATTGAAATGCCTCCAAAAATGCCCTAAAAATGTGCTTCGAAAATGCTCATGATCGTATTTACATATATCTAAAATCTATGGGTGATATGACAAATCTGACTTCATATTTTTTATTAGGGGGGAAAATTGAGTGGAAAATCGGTATAAGCACGAGTTCAAAAGACCTCGTAGTGAAAAATATTTTTGCAAATTTATTGTAGACAAAAAGGGTGCGCGATGGTTCCCGTGACGTGGACCTCGAGGATCAGTGTTATCACTTAACTTTTCTTGTTTTGTCCTAAGGCTGCTGGGTCATGAGGTATGGGCCTCTTCTAGCTCATCTATGGGTCATCCATCTCGATGGGCCTCTTCCCGTGGGTATGTGGGCTATCAGCTAACCAGTCAAAAATCTCATCAACCATGTGGGTGCCACCTTTGGGACTACAATAGAGGCTGTTAACATCTGTAATAAGTCAGCCTTAAACTTGGCCAAATCCTCTGTCATTGTGCTTGTGTCAGCATGCAGAGCACCCTCAAGCCTCCTCTAGATTCTCCATTGAATGTATCTATTCAGTATCCACCACTCTAACTCTCTCATCCACCAAATCATGGGTGAATGCCCTTGCTTGAGCTCCACTGTAGTTACTCTACACACTAGTGCCTGAAAAGCAACAACCGAGATAAGAGAATCAACCTCCATAGAGGATGATGCTAGTGCGAGAGTACTGGAAGATGGTGTGGACTTGATCTCAATAGCTGGGGATGGCTCTGTAGTAGCCAGAGTAGAACTGGTGGTGGCTGGAGTCGTACCTTAAGTCTAAGACTCAATTGGGAATGGATCTAGGATAGGAGGAGAAACTGCTCTCTGTAGGGACACTGGGTTCTCATTAGGCTTGATCAGGCTGTGATCCATGGTGTACAGGGCTTATACATGTGGATCCAAGTTAAGGGAGACACGTACCCCTGCCTCATTACATAGTGTATGTATCATAATTGGAAAAGGCAATGAGGTCTTAGTATGAATCACCGACTCATAGATCTATTCAGCCATTTCTCATGCCCAATCAATATCACAGCTAGTTACAATAATATCTTGTAGTGTATCTCTCTCTAGGCCGATCAGATTATCCATAAAGGTGGGTCTAATGTGCCAATGGATAATAGACCACCAAAGCTTGGCTCAAAATGAGAGGTGGGATTTCACAATCTGAGTAATGTTGTTTGTGACCCACGTAGGCTTAAAACCCTTCTCACATATCTAGCTAGCTATCCACCTGAGCCACTCTTTCTTTATATCCACATTCTTCTTGCTCACCATTTTCCTCATTTTTGCAATTTTATCATCATACTATGTGGTGGAATGAGGTACAATGTAGTTTAGCCTGAATTGAACCCTTCTGATAGTCTCCTTTGAAATGTCAACAACTTCACCCCACACTAGAACTTCTCGCAAAGTTGGCCGCTTAGTGGGATTCTTCCCCGGAGGAAGATCTTGGAGAATAGTAGCATTATAGGTGGCATACAATTCTTGGACTACATATAGGGCATAGTTGCCCAACTTTTGTGACAGCCATACAAGCCCGTGACGGTTGATCTCTACCTCCAAGTCAGGCAGTCTACTCAATTCTGAATCATTAAGTCTCGATTCCTCATGAAATAGTTGAACAGGATTTATTTGACCCTTTGGTTCCAACCCTTTTTTATATATTTCCTGTATTCCTAGAACACACCATCTAGTGTTTCTTGGGTGTATGGCAGTGACTTTAGCAGTAGGATCAATTGGAGGTTGAGAATTAGTCCCCTCAGGTTGGGTATGAGATGCCTCATTGGACACCGACTTTGAAAGTGACAGGCTATTATCTGACTAGTATTTATGTTATCCTCTTCAGATTGAGATGGACTAGTGACTTCCATCAATATTAGTTCAGCACGGGCTCGAGTTTGATGCACATTTGCCTCAGGGTCTATTCGGACACTGTAGACCTCCACAGAGCCCTCACACTTTTCATCATCATATGGGTCATCCACAACCATCTTCACGGAGCTTTAGTAGATTTTTTTGTAGCCTTAGGATCCATATAACTTGAAAATTCAACCCCCGATCACATCGTAAGAACCCTAATGTTTGATTAAAAAGGATTCATATAAGAGAACTAACAAGGAATAACAAAATTAATAAAGGAAGACATAAATATAATACATTGAACTAGCTACAAATATGAATGTTTGAGGCACAGGGAAAACTCGTAGCTTGTCTAACGAGTTATACAATAGCCTCATAATAGTAGAGTGCCTGAAAAATGACATTCTGATTATTAAAATGAGCTTCAAGTATGACTCATATGATGACCTACGAGTCATAGTCTAAGATTATAGTGGGAAAAAGAATATAAAATAAATTAAGGCAGATCCTACGAGTCCCATACTACAAGTCATAGCAGGCACGACGAATCGAAGGTGGGTCTTGTATGGTAATTGTTAAAGAATCACATGTGACTATAGCCTCCTATGAGGGGCCACTATAACTCCTAGGGAATTCTATAAGTCATAGAGAAATCTCATCATAGAGAACAACAGGCACTTGTAGTGCCTGTAATCTTCCCACAAGAACCAAAAACCATACAACTAACAAAAATAAATAGCATCGAAGCAGTACATCATCGCAGACACACAATTAAACCCAAAATGAATCATATAGAATCAAGAAACAATTACCACACAATCGGGCAACAATCCCCAATTACTTTCATGATGTACCCAAGACTATCTAATACACAAGGCATAAGCATCAACATCAATACACATAAATAGAGATTCTAAGAAAGTTCACAATAATTCCAAATGCAGGTATTATGAATTAGAATATTTGCACAATCCAATAACCCTATATTTAAACTTAGTCAAGATTTTAAACATTGATCATCCTAACAATCATGCATTAAACTCAAATGATTAGAATATCAACATTACAACCACCTAGCAAAAAAAATCATACCATTTAACATCATGCTAGAGAGTTTAATAGACCCCAAAACCCAATTCTCATGCTCACACAATCATTTTCTCATATGTGTACAAACTATGATCAAAAAGTTAACATTCATTCCAAAACATCACAGAATCATGACATGAGTATGCATTTTAAACCACTAAAACTTACCAAATGAGTGAATAATGATCAACTAGATGCAATGAGAGAATAAGGAGAAAGCCAAAACCCTGATTATGCTTTGCTAGAAAAACTCGTCGGATTCTGGTAGGTGTTGAAAAAAATTTGGTCAGAGAATATGAAAGGTGTTATGGAGAAGCTTCGGGGGAAGAAATCGATAAAAAAATATGGGAAAGTACTTTTAAACCCTCATATACTCAATCCGGGTCAACTTTTAAAATTCTGCATATCGACTCTACAAGACCCTAACTCCGAGTCATAGCTTATCCCACACCTCGTAACTCTCGGTCTCATAGCAGACCCAACACTTAGAAAAAATTAGACTTCATACCTAGGCACTACGTACCCCTTACTCATGACTCATAGAGGGCCCAACGAATCATAAGGTTGGCTGGTAGTGTGTGTGCCAAATTTTAGTCCTTACGATTTCCCACTACGAGGCATGACTATAAGTCATGATGTTTATTACAACTCATAGGCCTACTCATAGAGGATGCTCCATATGCAATGTCCTCCAACTCTTATTCTTTTTGATCAGTTCTTGCAAATCGCACTTAAAGATACACTAATGCCTAGAATAATACAACTGATCCAATGTCTCAACACATCAAAACAAGCATCAAACTACTACCTAAAAATTCAAACAAATGACATAACCCTAAAATAATCCAAAAATAATATAGATACTTGGATCACCTCCCAAGAAGTCCCTCATTTAACATCGTGGCTCAACTTTGTCATTATTTACTCCTCTAGCCTCTTCTATGATCTCTTTGTATAGGCTCTAATCATGTTACAAGTTCTTCAACCCTGTCATCAAGTCTCTATGTTGCCATTGTTTGTTGATCCACCTTATAGTTCACCTTGATGACATCAAACTTTATCTCCTGTACAACTTGTTCTTGTTCATTGGTTTTGATAAGCACTTGCTCAGGCATATGCTCATTTCTTGAGTGTTTATCAGTAATGCATTTCTAGTTTGGTAACCTGGGCCAATTAGGCACACTTTTATTTCTAGTAACACTTAGAGTTTCCTCAGATGTACTAGTGGATAGCACTAGCTGCTTTTATAGTTGGTTATAAACTTGGGTGATAGCAGACAACTTATCTATGTATTCGGCAATTTCACAGAATGGTTACCTCAAAAAATGCCCCACACTCCCCTCCGAATAAGGTATCAACATGTCTTTGTTGTTCAGAGGCTAGTGCTTGATATAAGCTAGTCGGAAATTCATCGTCAGTTAGACAATGGCTTCGGTTCATCGCCAGGCACTTCTTATACCTTTTCCAAGCTGCTACCAAAGATTCTCCTTGGTCCCTTTTAAGATTGCAAATGTTATCCTGTAGCTCTTGCTTGTTGCGCCCCTTATAGAAGTTCATGTGGAAGACTCTTTGCACTTCCCTCCAGTTGGAACAAACATTAGGTGGGAGAATTGACCACCATTTAGTAGCTTCACTCCGGAGAGTCATGGGGAAAGCTTGAAGAGCCATGGACCCCCAAGCAGGATGTCTTGTCCCAAGAACCCCCCTCAATGTTTAAGTAAAATGTTGCAGGTGAGTTTAGGGGTCTTCGAACTCTTTCCCATAGAATAGGACACATCTATGCAAGGTTTCTAACAAATCACTTGTGACATAGAGCTTTTGTTCGGTCATGGTGCCAACCAACTTGCCACTTAAAATCAACTAACAAAAAAAAAAAAAAAGTAAAAATCAAGAGAGGCTAGAAATTAACACTTGAACTAACTGATAGTGAAATCAAGCCAAAACCTAGTCGTATTTCCCTGCAACGGCGCCATAATTTTTGATAATGTTCACACTCCAATAAGAAAATGGTCGCTGTTAACAATTAACCTTACTAAAGTTTAGGGCCAAATCCACATGGAATACGAGGCTTGACTACCAGAATTCACTATCAATATTTCTGAGTATTTATAACTAAAATCTCTAAATGAGGGAGGGGGGTTTATGATTTGGAAATAAAAATAAAATAAACACTATGCTATTATGCAAAGAAACACTCACTTTTAGAGATAACTTCGGAATTGTATTCCTCATGGTTCATTGACTCAGTTACCCTAGATAACATAATTGTAATTAGCAATTTGTATGTAGGATGGTAAATTAGTTTCTTCCAGCCATCTTATAAAGGTGAAGGATGAATTTTTACCATGGTACGTAGTCGGTAACCATGGTGTTCCAACTAACCATTACCCATTGTCCCAATCAACCTCCCCTTGGTCAGGTTTGGTTTATTATACAACAAGACATTAATTGAATCCTATCATTTACTTCCCTTTTTGTACTCATCACTACCTCGGTCAGGATCATGATAGTAGGTGGGGTTTGGTGTTGGCCACCACTAGACAACAATCAAAATGAAGGGAATTTAAATGATACATGCAAAACCCCAATCATAGAAATGTAATTAATCTACATCATCTCAAGTCAACTACCTATGGTTCCCATAACCACAAGTTGT
>JAOTQJ010180988.1:0-23185 GCA_025642045.1 Solanum sejunctum
TCTTGATACTTGAATGGTAGCTATTATTATAGGCAAACTCAATAAGTGGCAAATGGTCCACCCAACTACCTTTAAAAATCCAATGCACAAGATCGCAACATATCTTCAAGTGTTTGAATGGTGCATTCTGCTTGACCGTTCGTTTGAGGATGGAAAGTTGTACTCAAATTAACTTGTGTACCCAAACTCCTTTGGAAAGACTTCCAAAACCTTGCAGCAAATTGAGTCCCTCGGTCCAATATAATGGAGATTGGGACTTCATGTAGCCTGACTATCTCTTTGAGATATAGCTTGGCATACTCCTCCGTTGTATAATCACTCCTGACAGGTAGAAAATGTGCTGACTTTGTGAGCCTATCAACAATTATCCATATGGAGTCAAACTTCGGAAATGTGTGAGGCAAACCCGATAACAAAGTCTATATTGATCATATCCTACATCCAAGTTGGAAGTTCTATACACTACATAAAATCTCCTGGCTTTTGGTATTCGACCTTCACTTGTTGACAATTTGGACATTGAGCTACAAATTCTGCAAGGTCCTTTTTCATTCCTCCCCACCAAAACACTCCCTTTAGGTCATGGTATATCTTAGTCGATCCAGGATAAATAGAATATTGAGAATGGTGGGCTTATTCCGTTATCCTTTTTCTTAACCCATCAATATGTGGCACACACAATCTGTTTTGGTAATAAAGTACTCCATTTGGTGTAAGGTCAAAGACCTTTATCATAGCCTGACTCAGTTTTTCCTTAAGTTGTCATAGAACAGGATCCTCAAACTGTTTTTCTTTCACCTTCGTTACCAATGAAGACATTACTGCATTATGTACAATAACCCCTTCCTTTGGAGTTTCAACAATGTGAACTCCCAAATTAGCTAGTTCATGTAGATCCTTAGCCACCCCTTGACTAACCATGGCCTGATCACCAGTAGTCATAACTACCTCATGAGTCAGAGCATCAGCTACCATATTTGCCTTCTCCGGATGGTATAGTATATCAACATCATAATCCTTTATCAGCTCTAACCATCTTCTTTGTCTTAAGTTTAGGTATTTCTACTTAAAGATGTATTGCAAACTCTTATGATCTAAATATATGTCGACATGAACCCCATACAAATAGTGGCACTATATTTCAAAGCGAATACAACCGCTGCTAGCTCAAGATCATGAGTTGGGTAATTCTTCTCATGTGGTCATAGTTGTCTGGATGCATATGCAATTACCCTACCATGCTATGTCAACACACACCCTAAGGCAACTCCTGAAGCATCACAATACACTGCATACGCCTCAGTACCTTCTGCAAGTACTAGTATTAGTGCAGAAGCTAGCTTATTTTTAGTTCCTGGAAGCTCCTTTCAAATGCATCATACTATTGGAACTTGGTCGCCTTATGTGTCAACTTCGTTAAAGGTGCAGAAATGAAAGAAAAACCTTTAACAAACTTCCTGTAATAACCTGCCAAACCTAGGAAGCTCTGATTCCATGGGCGTTATTGGCCTTGGCCAATCTTTCACAGTACCTATCTTTTGTGAATCAACTCTTATTCCCTCCTTAGACACAATATGACCGGAGAATGCCACTGATTTTATCCAAAATTCACACTTAGAAAACTTAGCATACAACTGTCGATCAGGAAGAACCTGCAACACTTGTCATAAGTGATTTGCATGGTCCTCTTGTGACCTTGAGTATACCAAAATGTTATTTATAAATACGATCACAAACACATCCAAGAATGGCTTAGATACCCTGGTCATCAGATCCATAAAAACTGCTAGTGCATTTGTTAGCCCAAATGACATACAAGAAACTCAAAGTGACCATACCGTGTTCTGAAAGCAGTCTTAGGTATATCTTCATCCTTTACCCTCACTTGGTGATACCCCGATCTCAAATCAATTTTTGAAAAGCATTTAGCACCCTATAACTGATCAAATAAATCATCAATCCTGGGGAGTGGGTATTTATTTTTAATAGTCACCCGATTCAATTATCGATAATCAATATACATTCTCAAACTGCCATTTTTTTTTGCGCACAAACAACACTGGTGCACCCCAGGGAGACACACTAGGCCTTACAAAACCCTTCTCCAATAAGTCTTTTAGTTGCTCTTTTAATTCACGCAACTCCGTTGGGGCCATTCTATATGGAGGGATAGAAATGGGTTGAGTGCTTGGAAGTATGTCAATACCAAAATCTATTTCCCGTTCAGGAGGTAATCCTAAGTTCTTCAGGGAACACATCAACAAATTCATTCACTACTGGTACTGATTCCAAAGTTGGCGATTCTGCCTCCAAATCCCTTACTCGAACTAGATGACATATATACCCCTTAGATTTCATCTTCCTAGCCTTAAAGTAAGAGATAAACTTCCCCCTTGGTGCCCCACCATTGCCTTCCCATTTAAAGACTGCCTCATTTGGAAAGTGGATGTACACTTTCTTAGTTCGGCAATCCACAGTGGCATAGCAAGAAGATAACCAATCCATACCCATTATGACATCAAATTCCACTATTTCTAACTCAATAAGCTCAGCCAATGTGTCAAGGTTACAAACAGCTACTACACAGTCATAATAAACCCTTCTAGCTATATATATTCACCGACAGGTGTAGACACCTCAATCGGTTTATTCAATAAGTTAGATGTTCTCTTAAGCTTCCCAACAACTAGAGGTATGATAGTGTAGAACCAGGGTCAATTAATGCATACACATTATGAGAGAAGATGGATAGTGTACTTGTGAAAACATTAGGTGAAGCTTCTAAATTTTGCCGACTCCCCAGAGCATAAGTGCGATTCTAGACCCCGCTAGAGCTAGCTGCCCCTCTAACACCTCTACCAACCCATAGGTGCTTGTTGAGCCCTACCTAATGGAGGAACTATTGATGATGATGCAACAGTTGACCCAGTAGGTTATGCTATATCCCCCATATGCCTCCTCGGGCAATCTTTCATTATGTGCCCTAGCACACCGCACCAATAACAACCATCTATCCCAACACAACATATACCTGGATGAGTCCTTCCACACTGTTTACAAGGCTTCCTAGGAGTTATTGGCTGACTCGTCGATCCCCCTATTATCCGTGTACCTTGACCCTCACCCCGCTGACCAAACTGGTTACTTCTAAGCCCCTGAAGTTGTAGTGGAGCACTAGCTGCAGAATAGGAAAATGATGGACTAGGTAGTCTATTAGAAAACCGAGGCCTAAACTCACCTTGGGATGGTGTAAACTGCCCTGAAGATCTGTCTTCGTAGATTGCATCCTTTTCGACTCTTGTGTCCACTTTCTCTACCTCTGATCCTCCAATTTCTGCGCAAAAGCTTGCATCAATGCATGTTTATATCTTTATTCAAGGAAGCAATAATACAGTCTCTGAGCAAATATGTATCTAATCTATCCACATACCGATGAACTCTATCTGCCATAATAGCAACCATATTAGGAGCATACCTGGATAGGGAATTAAATTGGAGGCTATACTCCCTTAAGCTCATATTCCCCTGGTCGAGATTTAGGAATTTATTTGGACGAGCCTCTCGAATCTCCAATGGTAATTAATGATCAAGAAAGGCCTCCTTGAACTCCTTCTAGGAAGTCGGGGGTGCATCTATATCTTTGGACTGCTTCCACACTTCATACCATAATATTGCCACACCCTTCAATCGATATGCTGCTAGCTCAACAACTTCTGTACCACTGACATGCATAACATCAAGGGTGCGCTGAATCTGATCAATAAAGTCTTGGGGATCTTCATTGGGATCAGACCCAGTGAAGGCTAAAGGGTCCGAATTAAGGAAGTCATATATTCTCGTACCAGCTGCCCTATTTGTACCAACAACTGCACCTTCCTATTTTTGGCCAGCAACTATATAAGTCAATAGTTGGACTGCATTTCTAAGATCCTGAATTATAGCATCGATAGGTGGTTCTGGGGAAATTCCACTATTCTTGGGTTTATCAGGAGCTGAAGGGGTTAAAGATGTCTGTGATATGTATTCATCTTGAGCCTCATTTTGTTGTCTCAAATAACTAGGCGAACTAAGCCCCATTTCTACTGCCTTTTCTTTACCTTTGTTCTTCCTAGTTTCTGGAATACTTGATTGCTGTATAAAATAATTTTTAGGGGTTAGACATAATTCACCTAGCTTTATGGCATAATCTAAAGAATAAAAGGAAAGTAACAACTCCTAAATGCCATGTAGCCTCCTAGTTATAAATGCGGTGCTCAACACATCGATAAATAAGACTCTACATTGACATGGCTTTGTAGACTCCCTAGGATGTCGCTCTGATACCACTTCTGTCACATTCCAAAGTCCCATTAGGGCGGGCTGGCACCAATTGCCGATAAGGCTCGGGAGAACCAACTTTTATCTATGCGCTTCATGTACATGTTATAAGGAATTTCTATGTTTTGCATGCTTCTAAGAACATAAAAGGTAATAATGTAAAAGGAGATGCGTATAGCTAGGCCATTAGGACCACGGTGTCTAATGTATGAGACATGACCATACTTTAATTTACGTAGTCTACAAAGCCTCTAGTCGAGAGAAAGTATCCACAAATATTCGGGACAAGCCCCATCTGAATTAATGGTATAATGTAAATATATAAACTCAAAATATGCACGAAGCTCCGAAACAACCTGAAGCTTGGTAACAACAGCTGAATGTCCTAAACTCTACTGGGAAGATCTATTAGCACCTGTACCTATAACATGAAATGCAGGCCCCTCGGAAATGACTCAGTATGAGATAATGTATTGAATATGTAAGGCAACAAATACTATACATGAAATATAACTCAAATGAAATTATGCATTAATTGCGGATAAGAGACCATCTTTAATTATACTTTGGGATTGAGTACTTTAAGTTCTTTATATTACTTTACCTTTACTGTATCATCTATGCATATCATGTATTGTAAATGACCAATTGATCAATGGTAAACTGTATCGGGTTCGTCCCTTACTAGGTTATTCCTTAACCCCTGGGGCTACCCCCATAATAAGATCTTTTCCTGGCCAGGTGATTCTTCCACCCCTCGGGATATCGGGATCATTCCTTTGCTAGGTGTTACTTCCACCCTCTCGGGCTACCACCTATCAAGATTGTATACGTTATCTTTTTATTACCTTTGAGATTATTCTTGTGGTGGTCATAATATTAGAGAAATCAATCTATATATGCAGCATATACCATGTAAGTAATCATACCATACAATGTGGAAATGAAAAGAGTATGTTACATAGACAATGAAATGCGTATGAACTGAAGCAACTCATGAACTTTGTTTAGCAACAAGAACTCATGTACTTAGTATCATATATATATGTAGATTTGAAGACAACTATATGTAAGATCATATGAATATGTGAAATATTGGAGGTATGGCTGATTTGTCATGCTGGAGTAGATAAATGTCTTATCTTACCGAAGGATCTATGTTTCATGCCAAGTGATAGAAGATCAAGTAGACTTACATACCTCGTTGTATGACCTCATTACTACCTTGGAGTGGTTGTGGTTTCATTCAAATATTTATCTACAGTATATTAATCAATAAGAATAGTATTAGCATCAACACAACACTTCTAGGCAGTCCAATATCACAAAAATAACCACCTGGACAACAAGCTTTCAAATAACGATGCAAAGATGATTCTTCAATCTTTTCGCTTATAAACGTATTTTCTAACAACCATTATTATGTATATGTCATGTATATCTTATTTTAAAACTCTTATCAGTCCTAAAATAGACCACACAACCCAACACATAACAATTCTTCACACTATACAAATAAGCGGCATAAAGCTACATCCTGTCACCATACTTCGACGTCAACAAATCCCAAGCTTGTCTTAACTTTACCAAAATTGTATCGAACATATTTAAACATAAAACATGTCTTAAATTAGTCCAAAAATAATTCCAAAATAGTTTATGGTCGTGGATCAACATATTATAATTTTCACCTCCCAAGTTTCTTTTAAAAGTGAAATTACAACGTTGTACAACAACTCATCTTTGTGGACTGTAAAAGTGGTGTAGCACCTTAATTACATGCCAAACAACCTACATATTATTAGAAAATAAGTATTACTTCATATTTCATCCAACCAATTAAGATAGAATCCTCTTGAACAACAAGAAACGTTCACAATAATAATTAGAACATAAGCTGTCCAGAATTTCCAGCATGACATAATAGCATGTACTTCTTGTTTTACATGATGAAACCATACTATCAATATCTATAACTTAAGCCATGTTAATAACATCAAACTATCTTCATGATAAAGCCCAAAAACCATATAGAAATTACCAAAATAAAAGGCAAGTGTGCAACAACTTTCTGGCACAAGCTGTCGAGAATTTTCAGCAAAGATATTATCATATACTTCTTATTTTTCATGAATGAATCATACTAAATACAACCATAATTGCTTACATTTGCCTTATATGTTCTAGATATCCTTCAAAAGCCTTATAGAATTAATGTTACAGCTTGGTGAAGTCGATTAGAGAGAAGATAAATGACTTTAAGACAGCTGAAACATTATTTCCTAGTGCAATACCTTAGTGGTGCACTTAACCCATTTTTAAACATTGTTTTTGCCCAACTTGCTCTTCCACTATTGACAGGATAATGACACCCATTAATACTATATTATTGCAGCATCTTATCCTCCAAAATTGGGCTTAATTGAGTCTCAAATATGATGGACCTTTGCTGCTAATTTCCATCTTTCTTCTTAGTTGGTTTTGGGTCCAAAAGGCCAAGTTGTTTGTAGTGTACTTATTGGACATTTTTAAAATCTTATTGGACTGAAAATAAGGTCTATTTATGATACTAAAACATGGGCCAAAGTTACATCCTTAACATAGAATTTACTTATAATCAAACTTGAACAAATTTGGCGTCGAGCCTCGTCTCCATTTAGCATCAATTTTAAGCTAAGAAAGTAGGTGACTAACCTACTAGATTATTAAGTCATACAATGACCTCAATTCTTTTACTTAGTATAGGGATAATGTATCCTCGATTTAACACCAACGCATATACACCCTCAACCCTCTTAAGCATTTAGACTCACATATCGCCCGTTAAGATGAGATTCAAGCACTTTCAAGAATGGATGCTAATTTGACCCAACCATAACATGATTCATTTATATAGCATTAGTATATGTAAAATGTGGGGTGTTATAAGACTTAACAAGGGTTAGGGTCGAATCTCATAGAGAATACGGAGACTTCCAAATTGATTAATTAATATACAAGTCAAGTCTTAACTAACTCAATTCCCAAAAAGGAGGGGTTGCAATGATTGATAAGAAATTAAACTAAACTAACCAAAAAAAGAGACAATCAATAATGGAGAGCAACTTGAAAATTGTGTTCCCCATGTTTTATTAACTAAATATCCCCGGATAACCCAATTCTCGACTAGAGTCTATCATGTAGGATGGTAATTTAAATTCACTAAGCCCATTAGTCAATGGTGACAGGCGAATTTCACTAAGTGACTTGGCCTATCTCTATAGTGTGCAATACTAACCATTACCCATAGTCCCAGTCAACCTCCCTTTGGTCTGGTTCAGTTGATTCGATGAGAACATATCATCAAATCCTATTAGCTAGTCTATTTTCTAATTTATTACCACCTAGATCGAGAAGATAACACTAGGCAAGTTCTAATGTTGGCCACCACTAGAAAACATGGAAAATGAAGAGAATTGATTAATACATATAAATATCCATTCTAATAATTGCTAATTATCTGGGTTTATTTGTTTAGATCTTCATGGTTCCCACAACCCTAAGTTATTAGTTTAGCTACTCATGCTATGGGTGGATAAAGAAATCATGAATTAAGAAAACATAATATATCACTTACCCAATTGTATCGAAGAATAGGCAAACCCAAATTGTATTAAGAATCATAAGATTGAAAGATACAATGAATCCACAAGTGTATTTTCCTCTCTAATATTTTGTCTCCAAGTGCAAAATCATAAAAAGTACTCTAATTATGTCCTACCTACTGTATTTTGTGAATAATGACCTAAAATTTACTATTTATAGTATTTACAAACAAGCCCTAAAAAATAGAAAACTGGCTGATGATGTACTATGATAGGCCTTTACGACTCGTAAACTAATTTATAAGTCATAATCGGCGTCTCATGTTCAGCTCTTGAGATCTTGGACTTCACTACTATGGATCCAATTTATGAGTTGTAGACTGACTCACGATTCATATTGTGCTATATTTAACTTTATGTTCATCAACTGGTCCTTCACTGGATCTCAATGGAATTCTTCACGAAACCACTCTTTATGAATCGTAGAGTGATCTACAATTCGTAAAGAGGTCTCATATGGCTGAACTTCAGATCTTCAAACTTTACTGAAATCTCCATGAGTCCCACTATATAACTCGTAGAGGGTCCTATAAACCTTTAAAACTCAGAAAAGTCTGTAATTTACCCTAAAGTCATGCCAACCTACTTTCCTACAAAAACTACGCATAAAAACACATAAAAACCATAATTGTTGCATTGAGAGCACACAAAATCCTAAGTTATAAGCATCAAATGTGTTGTGTTTTGATAGCAAATCAACACCCTCAACTTAAAATTATTGCTTGTCCTCAAGCGAAGGCTCAATCTATATACACAATATAGCAACACAGATTTCAGCCCAATGACATATATCATATATAATTCAAACTCAGGCACCCACACCAACTTTTCGAAACAAGATCAGATAGATATTTAGCAAATCAAAATACACTGGTGCATTTGATAACACAACTATAATAAGTAAAGGAATACTAACAGTCCACAATCACTGAAGAAGTCAAATGTAATGCAAATACCTTCGTGAAAGTAGTCCCATTTTTACACTCAATGATGATTTCAAATTTAGCTTTGGGATTGTGCAAAAACACTCACTCTCACAAAAGATGTTCATACGTAATGACTAATATCATAGCCTTGCCCATATACTCATGACTCAGATTTTCAATCAACTGGACAAGGATCACTTTAGGACTTTCTAGACTTGTAATGTAGGCTCGGGGGGCTTTGGTATGACATTTTGAAAAAAATAGTGACTAAAATCCATCCTTGGACTATGTTTTTCATTAATTTCACATTACCATCTAGAATATTTTTCACCGTATCCTCCCTTTCTCCAATTTAAGCCTTTTCAAGTATTTTCTTCTCATTTTTCAACTTTTGCCTCATTTTTACAGTTCTTTTGCTTTTAATCTTAATCTAAGACATCTTTTTCTTTTTCTTGCACCCGGTACATGATTTTATTCTTTTTCTCCTCATTCCAATTCAACACCTTATTTTTGTGATTTTACCTCTACACCGGTCACCCTCAACTTAAGCTTTTAGCCTATGATGAAGTCCACAATATCTATTCCCCAAACCAGGACCACTTTCGGTAGCCACCATAATCTATGGATTTTTGCCTCAATGAAGGTTCATAATGCTCAAGGATAGACCAGGGCCAATCTCAAGGTTTTTCACTAGACAAGGTTAGGCTAATTAGGTGTTTTTGAAAGAATTGGTACATGTAAGGCTCAAATATTTGGAACAAGGGATAAAATATCATTTGGTTGGTCATTTTAGGTTAAAGTGGACTAATTAAAGAATAAAGACATAAGATCCCTTTCTAATCCATTTAAATCTACTATCTAACTTAGAGTAATAGGGCAAGTTCTGAGTTAGCAGAAAATGCACGAATCTGGCAAAATAAGCTCACACTCACATGGCACTGCAATCATCATTAAAAGCAACTCACAGATCATGCTTCATATCTCAATTACCCTAACTTATTAAAAACAACTACTGTTAAGCACCCAAATATGCCTGGTTACCATTTAACTACTAATCAAATTTTTTTTTGTGGGTACCAAATTTTAAAACAAAATATAAAAACATGCTATATGCCATAAGTATTAGTACTATATGTTACACATATTATCTAAACATCCTAAACATGATGATTCAACAGAAATTAAATATCCATGAGGAAAAAGAACATAGGGAAGAAAACCTTGGGATAAAAAATTAGGTAGTTATGGACCATAAGCTACTTAGACATCACCAAGACTCATAACTACCCACACCCCATCAAAAACATTATGCATTGTCCTCAATGCACCAAACCAAGTAAAAATAGAATAGTAGTGGTAAAAAAAATACCTTGGCGCCTAAGAACCTATTTGTGGCTGAGTTTGGCCATCCCTCTCCTGTGGGGTAGTCTCCTTAACTACTCTACTATTTTTGGAGGGGCCAATACCCCTTGCCCTATCATGCTCCTGAGCTATCCTCATCTTTTCCTCTTGCCTCAATGTCCTCAAGGCCAGCCCGAGCTCATCCTCCTCATCCTCATCATTCTCAGGGCGCTTTGCATATACATTCCTCTGAACAAGGTCCTCATATGTACATGGGTGCTTCCCGAGGGAAGTTTGTGTAGGCTCTATGAAGGCAACTAAATCAAATGGAAACTCCATAAATATAGACTCTGGTATTATCACTTGTGCTGCAATTGAAGTTGTCATGTTGTCCCTAAGCTTCTCAATCTCATTTTGGATGGCTGACAAATCTGAAGGTTAGGCCTTAGCTAACCTCTTCTAAACCTGGCCCATAAAGGCATCGATATGGGTGTCCACTCTAGAAATGCCCTCCTAAATAGTACATATAGTGAATAACTGGTACCGCTACTCTAAGTTCACAATAGTCTACCAGGCCCATGGTCTGAGCTGCTACATAAGCTAAGACAACTAGGCCTCAATACAGAATAATCGTTGCGCCATTGCCTAAATAGAGACATCGGTCACATAAACTGTGTGATGCTGTGCCCTGTAGTGTAGGAGCAGCTCTAGTAAAACCCCTTTCAACATCATCTACCTCAGGCTGCTGGGGTCTCTCCTCATTAGTATCAGAAACAGTAGTAGTGGTGGCAGTTGTCAAACCCTCAAGTGGTGGCTTCGAGGCAAATATCGGTGGTGGTAGTGGTGCTCACTGGGTTGCCATCATGTTCTCATTTGCCTTTATTAGGCTAGCCTCAAAGGTTTGTTCGGCCTTAACTAATCGGTCAGTTCATGAAGTATCTCCACCCGAGGCTCTAAACAGAGTTTATATACCAAAATTGGGAATGGAATAGAGGTGTTCCTCTTAAGTGCTAACTCATGAATATGCTCCTCTATGAGTCAGGCCAAATCAATGTTGTAGCCAGCCAAGATGCTGGAAACTAATACTGCCTACTCTAGTTTGAAAATATTATCTTCCAGAGTAGGCCAGATGTGGGATCAAACAATCACCTACCAAAACTTTACAGGGAAAGAGAGTGAAGCCTTGACAATAGGCTCCATATGTGTGGTGAACCAAGCAAGCTCTAGACCATACTCTGTAATGTGTTCGGCTACCCTTCTCAGAAGTGAGGTCTGCAGTTCCAGATTTTTCATAATGAATGTTGTCTTGGCCTACCCTAACCTATAGTCAACCTCAACATCTCCTCTATCCTCTATCCTCATAGGCTCCTGTTCAACTTTGCTCCTCCTAAGAAGGGGCCATGTAGGGTATGCTACTCCCCGTCTCTTCACTACCTTTCTCGTTAGACTGGGAAGGACTTTCTCTTTGAACTTGATATTGCCCAGCTCCGGCTACAACTCTCGTCTATGGTTAAGGTACTGGTGGGTCAGGCCGGGTATCATATATCTCCACTGAACCACTCGATTGAGGATATGCTCATCCCTGATCTTTCTCTTAAAAGCCTCAATCTCTGCACATTTGCCTTTCGGGGACATGATATCTAAAAAAGGAACATAAACAAACATAAATTAGTCTCATTAATCAAGAAGAATAAAAAGCAAAACTTAATTGAATCAGTTGCAAATAAGGTCTATGAGGGCCCCTTTATTAGTCATAGTTAACACTATAAGTCATAAAACACTCTCGTAGGTGAGTGCTTCAAAGAAATAATGGTCATTGGAAAATTATACAAGACCAAGGTACGACTCTAACTTAGGTTACGAGTTGTAAACTAGTTTCGTATAAAAGTCCAGAGAGTATGTTGAAAAATAGGCAAGGATCTACAAGACCTATATATGAGTCATAAAATGATCTATGACTCATAGAAGGTCTCTTCTAATGAATACTCAGAATATCAAGTCACTGGAACTTTCCACGAGGGGCAATTACAATTTGTAGATTCATCTACGAGTCATAAAAGACTCTTGTAAACAAGAAATATTTGGTACCTGACCTATCTAAGTTCATCACATGGACCCCAAGAACATTTTCAAGCATTATCCTACCAGCATCGAAGCAAGCATATATGTACTCACATGTTAAGCACCTAATAACCCATACCCCAAATAGATTTAAACACAAATTCACCCCATCAAAAACGATTTAGCATAATACCCTATTATTTCAACCTTCCCTAATTCTTTTAAACAATCATGCACCTATATTATCACCTACCAAGTCAGAAGTAACAATAACTCAATCACAATTAAGCATACTTGGGGAATAATTTAATAAGCACAACAAACAATCAATCCCCCCAAAAAATATACCCAATTTCCAGAATCCATCATACAATTAAATCAAGGCAACCCTAATTTTTACCTTTACCATTCAAATTCACCAAGAACTTATACATACAAGTCAAGTCCATCATGATTATCATATCACATAATTAAGAACAAAACAAATTTAAGGGCTAAGAATAAAACAAGAAACTTACCAAAGAATAGGAATGAACTTGAAGAAGGAAAAGAATGATGAAAGATGAAGAACCCTAGAAGTAGTTGGAAAATTACACTAGAAAATGATCACACTAGCCAGAACTTTGATTTGAAATAAAAGGGGAATGAAGAAATTTGAGAAAATTCGATTAATTAGGGTAAAAGTGGGGTCAAAATAATTTCACCCCCTTTTTTTACCTTATCGAGTTACTATTTGAAATTACTGGATTTGGGTTTACGAAACCCCAATTACGAGACATAGAAGGGTCTATGACTCATAAGTCATGGTCTCTCAGACCTCTCAACACTTAGAAAATCATAATCTTACTTGGGTTCCATAAACACCATTCATGAATTGTAGGTTGATCTATGAGTAGTAAAGTTGGCTAGTGGGTAAGTGTAAACTGTTCATGCTCACTGGAAATCTCTACTAGATGGTGTTACGAGTCGTAAAGTGCAATACGACTCATAAACCTAGTTCTAAAAACTGTACCAATGCATTTCTTAGCAAAATCTACTGCCTTAGTCCATTACATGCATACTCTTCATAAATTTTGTTGCACCATATATGCAATAAACCCAATGCTAAAAATAGCAAGCAAAACATAATCAAACAACTATCTAGAATCCAAAAATTGAAAATAAACTCAAAACTAAGCTAAAACATAAAAACTCTTTGGGTTGCCTCCCAAGTTTCCTGATTTATTATCGCGGTACGACATAGAAAAATTGGCTACTAGACTTCACCAATTGTCCAAATCTCCCTTTTTAACTCATCTGGATGCTTTATCGACTGACGGATATCAAAGGCAACTTCTTTATCATTTACCCTAAATTTGAGTTGACTGGAGTCCATAACAATTAGAGCTCGACCCGTGGCCAAAAATGGTCTCTCCAAGATAATAGGGACTTCAAAATCAACTTCACAATCAAGAATCACAAAATTTAAAGGGAATTTGAATTTGTCCACTTTTACCAACACATCATAGAGTATCCCTTCCGATTTCTTGACTATTGTATCCATCATTAATAACCATATTTTAGTTGGAGCAGGGGAACCTAAACCAAGCTTCTTGAGAAATGAAAAAGGAATCAAATTGATACTAGCACCCAAATCACAAAGTGCTCTTGCGAACTCCACATCTCATATAGTGCAAGGTATAGTAGAAGCACCTGGGTTTTTACGCTTTTGAGCCAATGACTTAGTAGTGATGGCACTACAATGTTGAAACTCTTTAGAAAGCTCTTGACTCACAGTCTGCTTCTTAGTAACCAAGTCTTTCATATATTTTGCATAACCTTGCATTTTCTCCAAAGCTTTAATCAAAGGGATATTTATGGATAGTTGCTTAAGCATAGAGATAAAGTGCTTGAACTTGCCTTCCTTTTCCATCCTTTTGAGTTTTTAAGGGAAAGGAGGAGTAGACCTTGGTATGGTCTTATACTTCTATGGCTCTTTAGCTACCACGCTCACCCTATCTAACATAATCATCTCCTTCAACCACAACCTTATTTGCAACTATCTTCTTACAAACATCTTCTACCTTCACCGGCATAGGAAGATCAATTGTACTCTTGCCACCTTTAGTAGTAACTGCCATACATTGCCCTTCATTCTTTGGATTTTGAACTTGTGTTGCTAGGCAATGTACCTTTCTGACGTTGATTCAAATGAGTTGACACTTGATCAAATTGTTATTCAAGTTGTTTGATAGCCACAAAATTAAATTCTACCTTTTGATTAATGCTTGAAATATCAGATTTCATGTCCCTTAGAGTTTCATCTAGTTTATCGACCTTCTTAAACAAATGATCAAACATTTGCTTAATTCTAGAGTTGCTTGTACCGATGTGTCAATTATGTTATGGCACATATGTACCATTCTAAAACCATCTCTTATACCCCAATCTATTGCAGGACCCCTATTCCTCTCAAAATAACCACCTCGAATATCTCTATAATCTCCATCTCTAGCATAATTTCGAGCTTGGTTTCCTTGACATTGGTGCCAATAGTCCTAATTCGACCTTTGGGCATTGGTCTGGAAACCCTCTGTCTGATCACTCACAAAATGAGCATCCTCATCATAATAAGGCTTATTGTACATGGGTGCACGTAGAGGTTGTAGACTACTACATTCACTCTTTCCTATTTCTGTTTGATCACCACATCCATGCTTGTGTAGAGTTGAGAAAGTTGTTGTATAATCTTCTCATTAATTTTAGATTGCTTTGAGCCAACATTAATAGCACATGAAATCCTTATAGAAGCTCTATCCCGTAGTCCCCATGCACGATTAGTCTTTACCACTTGCTCCATATGCTCAACAATCCATGCAAATAGTTGATTCAGAAATATGCCCCCCATAATAGTGTCGTCACAAGCTTGGCCATTCTTATCAAGGGCATGGTAAAGATTTCCACCAAGGTATCATCTACTATCTTGTGGTCAGGGATGCTCCTCAAACACTCAGTAAATCGTTCCCGCGTAGTACTAATTGACTCACTAGGAAGTTGCTCAAAGTTGTTGATTTGATCCTTTAACTTGACCTTATTTGACCTAGGGAAGCACCTTTCCAAAAAGGCTTTATACAAATCTGGCCAACTAGTGATTGAACTTTGTGGTAGCTCAAATAGCCATAATGCAACATTATCCGTAAAAGATAATGGAAAAACACTAAGCCCCACAACATCCATGAATAGATTTTGTGTCTCTATCACACTCTTGTAAACAAATGCCACATTGTGCAAGTGGCTATGGGAATCCTCTAATGGTAGGCCCAAATATAATCCATGGTTTTGCAGCATTTGAAGTAACCCACTAAAAATAGTAAACTTTATGTTAGTCGGTAGTAATGGCAACACAATCGTCCAGTCACATCCATAACAATAGGGTCCAATCTATATTGATTACACCAGTAATTGAAATCCCTAGGCCATGGAATATTCTCCAAATGAGGTGGGTTGTCATTTCGATCATCACAATTAACATTTTGATTCAAGGGTGCATTACCCATGTTGTTTGCATTCTCTTGAGCCATTCTTCTTGTAATTCATTAGTTCTCTAGATCAAGTTGAGTTAAGGGATCACCTTGACTCCTAGTGTTGGGCATTACCTATATACCATGCAATGCAATAAAACAGAAATAAATGTAAAATACAAGAGAACTAAGAAACTAACACTCGGATTACAGTTACTAGTGAATTCAATCAAAGTCTAGTTGTATTCCCTTGAAATGACACCATAATATTTGATCACACACAAATTACACCTATATTTTAGAGGATAAAATGATCATTGTCAAATATAAAACCTAATCAAGGTTAGGGTCTAATCCCACAGAGAATACGAAGACTTCCAAATTGATTCACTAATATACAATTCAAGTATTAACTAACTCAATTCCCAAAAGGGGGGGGGAGTTGGAATGATAGATATGAAATTAAACCAAAATAACTAAAACAAGAATGGAAAGTAACTTGGACATTATGTTCCCCATGATTCACCAACTCAA
The DNA here is from genome assembly GCA_025642045.1 of Solanum sejunctum. Taxonomy (NCBI): domain Eukaryota; kingdom Viridiplantae; phylum Streptophyta; class Magnoliopsida; order Solanales; family Solanaceae; genus Solanum; species Solanum sejunctum. The sequence continues at coordinate 16,324 of JAOTQJ010180988.1, forward strand.
CGTCCCTAGATAACCCAATTCTTGACAAGAGTATAATAAGTAAGGCGGTAATTTAAGTTCACCAAGTCTTTTGGTCAAAGTTGAGAGGTGAATTTCACTATGTCACTTGGACCATTTCCATTGTGTGAAATACTAACCATTAACCATAGTTCCAGTCAATCTCCCTTTTGTCTTGTCTAATTAATTAGACGAGAACACCTCATTGAATCTTGTTAACCAATCTCTCTATTCATTACCACCTGGATCGAGAAGGTAACACTAGGCAAGTGCTAATATTTGCCACCATTAGAAAATATGCAAAACAAAGAGAATTGATTAATACATGTAAATACCGATTCCAAGAATTATAAATTATCTGGGTTTATTTGATTAGATCTTCATGGTTCCCACACCCCCAAGTTGTGGGTTTAGCGACTCATGCTATTGGTAGATGAAGAAATCATGTATTGAGAAAATATAATTAATCACTTACCTAATTAGATTGAAAACAAGTAAACCCAAATTGTATTAAGAATCATAAGATTGAAAGATACAATGAATCAACAAATGTATTCTCCTCTCCAATATTTTGTCTCTAAGTGCAAAACCCTAAAAATTACTCTAGTTATGTCCTATATACTACATTTTGTGAATAATTACCTAAAAATTACTATTTATAGTATTTACAAACAAGTTCTAAAAAATAAAAAAATTGGTCGGCGATGTTCTATGACAGGCCTTTATGACTTGTAAACTGATTTATGGGTCTTAATCGGGGTCTCGTGTTCAGCTCTTGAGATCTTAGACTTCGCTACTATGGATCCACTTTACGAGTTATAGACTGATTCAAGACTTGTATTATGCTCTAGTAAACTTCATCTACATCAACTGGTCCTTCACTAGATCTCATAGGAATTCTTTACGAAACCATTCTATATGACTCATAAAGTGATCTATAACTCATAAAGAGGTCTCGTATGGATAAAATTCAGATCTTCAAACTTCACTATGAATCTACACTAAACCCAATCTATGACTTGTACAACATCCCGTAAACCTTCAAAAACCACAAATGTCTGCAATTTACCCCAAAATCATGCTAACCTACTTTCTTGCAAAAACTATGCCCACAAATACATAAAAACCTTAAATATCACATTTTGAGAACACAAAAAATCCTAAGTTTTAAGCATAAAATATGCTATATTTTGACAGTACATCAATTAGCCTGAAGGAGCATTGAGAGTTAATAGAGACGGAGGAAGCAATTTTAGCTACCATCTCTAGAGAGTCACTCCGAGGTAGGTCCATGATTAGGATGAGAGGTACGTATGCTGTAGATGAGCTAGAGCATGTTATGCCTCAGATGGATACAAATTCCACTACTGCAGCATCCATTTAAGATATTGCACCCCAGGACTTGAGTACGGATGCCCCTATTACCTCTTCTTCAGCTCCACCATCATCGCCACATGTTGAGTGATTAGGGAGATTCTATTTCTCACTACTTTTTTAGATTTATTGATGTTGGTCTTATACATTGAGGAAAATATTTCTTTTTTTTTGGTGGGGGGAGGGAAGTAATTGGAGTCCCATTATTTGATGATGATGATGTTGACTCATTTTTATTTGGTCATGTTATGATTTGGTATAATGAGTTTGGTTATTTTTAATTTTTGTTGATGTATAATTAATACAATCTTTTACTTTATGTTTGTAAATGTTATTTTGTGTTGTAATAGTTAGTAATTTCTTTTTATTTTATTTTTATTTTGATGGATATCCTGTGAATGATGTGTACCGACAATGTCTTGGATTATTTTGCAAAGTACTCATGCATACATGAAAACTCTATTAAAAAAAGCATTTTGTCATGCCTAATAGTCCTTAGCAATTCTAGTATTGATCGCCAATATCTTTGATTCGGATAGTGCCATGGATGAGGAGCATGTATTGATTCACCAATTAGTCTATCTCATGTAAGAATAATCCATGTGTAGATTGATAGCATTTTGAGTTTACTAAGTGAGTGTCAAGCTTGGATATGTACTGATCGATAAATTGTGAATATGTATTATCTAGCCATTGTTTGAATTCGGGAACCATTTTCCTATGAGATGTGAGATAGTTATTAAAAAGCATACTTGTTGATAGCTAGAAGTTACCCGGTTTATCTTGAAATGTATCCTGCTTGGATACGGAGTAGAAAAATGACCTTAGGCCATCTTTAGTTTCTCTTGAGTCCATTTTGACTGAATACCCTCCATATTAATCATATCCCTAGTGGGTCCCATTGAGCCTTAAGCATTTCTTTGGCAACCTTATTTTCCTTGACCTTTAACTGGAAAGATATTCCCTTTTGGTGAACATTATTCCCTCCTTAAGTTTAAATTAGCGAAAGTTATGGCCTGGATTATTGGTAAGCGAGAGGTGTCTGGCATTGAAATGTTTGAGAAAAGAAGAAATAGAGAAGTGGAGGAGTCCATGCTTGAGGAAAAATAAAATGAAAAAAAATTCTTGAACAAGAAGAAAGAAAAAAATATCTTTTAAAATAATACCCTCCAAAATTTTGGTAAAGAGTTGCAAAGGAGACACCTAAGATTGATTATTGATGCAGAACGATGTCATTGGAAAGAGAAAAACAAAGGGAGATAAAATATCATAAGAGTATAGAGTTGTGTGTGGAGTTCAAGGAGGGATAAGTAACTTATACCTAAATACTATCCTATCGATCCTTTAGTCTACCTTGCATCCCTAGCAAAGTCATTTGTGATCCTAGTCCAGATGAAATTGAATGAACAATGATTAAGAATAAGGACATGCCTATGGGCAAACAACTTGTACATCATTTCTCACTTAAGATTGTGAGTGTTGCTAGATTCTTGAGACTAATGTCATGGTTTTACGTGTACAAGGATCTTTTTTGTTGTGAGGGCAAGTGGTGATGTTGTTGGACAATGACAAGCAATTACATTGGCAATTCTGAGCATAGCTTTGTCTTGAGAACTTTTTAGTCACCTCTTAAGGCTTCAAAATCAAATAAGTGGTCTGTACAAGCTTTGGAGATTGACGACAAAGGGAGAAAATGAGTTCATATTTGTTATCATTTATTAATTGAAATCTTGGGGCTGCAAACTTTAGGTTTTGCTTAGATCTTCAATTGTTGCAAGCACCCTTGACTGATTGGAGTGGGTAATGTGTATGATGGCCATCTTTGGTATGGATTTTTTATTGAATGTTTGAAAAGAGTCAAATTAGCTAAGATATTATATGTTTTGCCTATCAATTTCTTAGGGCTCGATTGTATTTTAGTGCAATTTAACATATGAAGCTTTATTTAGTTCATGTGAAACATTGTATTGTCTGATCGAAAATAGTAGTTACTAGTATTCTAGCCTACTCACATTCAATTGACACATTCATTCAAGTTGTAAGAACAATTTGTTGATTTCTTGACCCAAGTTAACATACCCCTAACATTTCTCCTATCTATTTGTTCTAAAATCAAATCTAGCAATCATTCATTAGATTCTTGTTAGTTATAATCACTCTTGTTAACGCTACAAACATTTAGGACAATTTAATACATCGAATCATGAACTAACCGTTCCCTACGGATTCAATGCCGACTCTTTGTTAGGTAAGTATATGATGATAACTGCAATACTTCTAAATGTTTTGGAGCTATGTTGAGGCGGACATCAAATCCCACCCTCAAATGCCTCACATTGTCTTCCTCACTCCGAAAATAATTCAAGATATCATTAATGAATGGCATAATGAATATATCAAAGAAGAGTTTAAAGACCCTATATCTGAGATCAATAAATATTGCTCGAGTATTAGTTAGGACAAAAGACATCACCATAAATTCAAAATGCCCATACTTTATCCGAAAGGCCATCTGAGGAATGTCACAATCCCTTACCCTTATTTGATGATATCCAAACCAGTTGATCTTAAAAAAATGACTAACCCCTTGCGATTGATGAAATAAGTCATCTATCCTTTGTAGTGGATATTTGTTCTCTATGGTGACCTCGTTGATTTATTATAGTTTATGCACATTCTATGTAAGTTATCCTTCATCCTCACAAACAACATTGGTGCACCCCAAGATAACTTGCTAGGCCTAATGAAACCTTCTCCAATAAGTTCTTGAATTGATCCTTTAATACTTTCAATTTTTCTAGGGCCATATGATAGGGAGGATTGGAAATGGGTTGAGAATCAAGAAGGAGATATATACCAAAATCTATTTCCCTTTTAAGATGAACACCGGGGAACTCATCAGGAAAGACACTGAAAAACTCATTGACCACCAAAACTGAATCAATAGAAGGAACTTTGAACTCAACATCCCTGATCCTCACAAGATGATAAATCCAATTCTTATGATAAGGGATGAACCTACCCTTAACCACTGAAACATGACCTTCCCACTCAAGGATGGGTTCATTAGAAAAATTTAAAGCTAACCTTATGACTTATGAGCTCTACAATCAATGGATGCATGATATTCATGTAACCAATCCATCTAAAGAATAATTCCAAAATATCCATGTCAAGTTCAATAAAATTATAAGGAAAGACTTTATCCAATATAGACAGGCAATCCCTATAGACTCTTCTAGAGATAATAGACTCATCAACGGGAGTAGATATAAAAACAAGGTTTACATGGCAATTCAGGACATAGATCAAACCTATTAGCAATAAATAGGGGTACTAAAAGATAGAGTGGCACCTATATCCAATAAAGAATAAACATCATAAGCATAAACCTCTAACATACCAGGGAAAATATTGGGTGCCTCATTCATCCCTTGCATCCCTTGAAGAACATAAAACCGCTTATGACATGGAGCACCTTCTTATTGGCCATCTTGTTCCCCATTACCTCCATGGGAACCATGTCCTTGAGGACAACCATCTCTACCCTTGTTTAGAATATGTGGACAATAAACAATCTTATGGCCCAACTTTCCACACCCATAGCAAGCGCCCATGTCTTTCAAGCATTTGCTGCCATAATTCCTTCAACATTTTAGGTACCTAAGAAAAGTCAGTCCACCATTACCACATTGAGCTTTAGGGTTTTGTACCCGATAATTAAATAACCCTTGATTTTGAGCATTTTATAATGCTTGGCCTTGAAATTTATGGTCTTATTGGAAATGATCACATCCACCACCCCTAGCACCGTGGAAACCACCTTCATAACGAGTCCTCTTTGACTCTCCACTCATCCTCTTTTAAGATTCTCTCCTTCAAGTTTCTTGGCATATTTTATGATCCAAGATATTTCCATTTACCTTATGAGCATGGCAGTGTGGCACTCTTCATTGTCCAAGTCGAATATTTCTAACACAAATTTGTTCATTCTTGCCTGAGGATTGGCAACCTCATGAGGAGCATACTTTGTAAGCTTGTTAAATTTGAGTGAATACTCTCTCACACCTATAGAGTCTTGTTTGAGGTTCACAAATTCCATTATCATTGTAGAAAGACTTCATTGAATTCATCCCATGGAATAGGCTCATAGTCCACCCTCTCTATCTTCCATTAGGAGAACTATATTTGTGCAAGGCCCTTGATTTGGTAGGCTGCTAGTTCCACTTTGTCTTCCAACATTACCCCTATGATAGATAGGACTTTGTAAACCTCATAAATAAATTCTTGAGAATCTTCTTCCACTTTAGAGTGATGAAACTCCAAAGGATTCTTTCTAGTGAAATCCTTCACCCTTGAGGCTAGAGTAGGAGCACAAGAAGCTTGGACCCTTGGTTAACTTGGTTAGCCATGGTTTATGCTAATAATGTGATAACATTTAGATGTTTCGCATGAGTAGCATCTTATTCTTGGGGAGAATATGAGGACAAAAGGGCTTGATCCTCCTCAGGAATAAGGACTCTTAGTGGCATCCTTCTTGACGATATTATCTAGAATCACAAAAGGGCGATCATTAAAAATAGAAAGTGTTAAGTCAATTTGTAAAGCATGATATAGATCAGGAAGAAGTGAGTCCTATCCTAAATATCTCATAGCCTCTTGTTTATAGTTGTGACACACTTCACAACCCTGAACATGACTCTACTCAACCTGGTATGCGGGATTTTTGAGGACCACTTATAAACCTTTTGCTCTGATACCAAGCTTTCTACGATCAAAGCCTATGGCCTAGGTACGACATGGCAAATGGGGAACTAGAGATACCCCAAACAATCTTCATAGCATCCATACATATATCCTTAGTTAAGAAGTATGGTGTCACGACCCAACTTAGGGGCCATTAACGGTGCTGATAGGGCACCTAGACATACATTTATATCAAATCTCCATTTACGACAGCTAAGGAATTTTATAAAATTTCGACAGAGTTTCCCCTATTTTCTAACCAACCCCACCTGTAAACAGCAAACCCAACAGTACCAGACATTGCCATGAGAACAGAAATACATATACACATATGCGGGCCGACTAGGTCACCGATGCTGCAGAGCCGCCCAACAAACATATCATACAACCGAGATCATACCAACATAATTTCCCATACCTACATGTATCCACAAACCTCTATGTACAGCAACCGGACCACACAACGGGACAGGGCCCCGTCATACCCTCGAATATATATATATATATAAATGCAAAATACAAAAGGAACATGTACAAGCATATACCAATAATTTGCTCTTGATACAAGGGAGCACTTCAACGGTAGGAGAAGTCCTAAGAAGACGATCCTCTAGCCTGTTCATCTGTACCTGCGAGCATGAACGCAGCCTCCAAAAGGAGGGGGTCAATACGAAATACGTACCAAGTATGTAAAGCAGAAAGCCCAAAATGTGAGTGAAAACAACAATCCAAATAAGAAAGTATA
>JAOTQJ010180999.1:0-21340 GCA_025642045.1 Solanum sejunctum
CTACAAAAATTGACTAAAGGCAAGGGTTGGTGGCCAACCTTCCACCAACCATTTGCCTACCAATTTTGAATAAGTGGGAGTTGCCAACTTGAACCAAAAAATTCAACATTATATATGTGCATTTGTATCAGAAATACAGCTAATGGAACTCTTCGAACTTTGCTTCGAGGTAAATATGAACTAACCTCTAATTGACATCTACTTTTTATTTTTAAAAAAGGAATAATTTCTTTATCTAATCTATTTGACGTCATCTTTTATTTAGGCTGAAAAAGGAGTATTTAAAACATATATAATGAAAATCAAAAGCAGTCAAGTCTATAGTAAATTCAAATATGAATATGGTGTTCATCGAGTTCAACGTGTCGCTAACAGAAATTCAAGATTGTGTTTACACTTGCACTGCAACAGCTGCTATCATGCCAGAGGTTAGTTTGTTATCCACATGTTTATTCAAAATTCTCCGCCATTTAGTCTAGCTCAATATGCCCATCCTTCTTTAATTTGAAATACTTATAACCGAGCACTAAAACAATCTGTAAGCCTTGTAAATCAGATAGAACTCATTGACAGAAGCTTAGGCACTCGTCGACAGGCCAGGTGAAGACTAGATCAAAATCTGTACTAGCTCAATTTGTACCATCTAAATTTGTTCCATGTTTCTAAGAATAGCTAAGATTATGATGAACATTGTATCAGTACAAATCTGCACTAGCTAAATCTGTTTCAAATGTGTCGAGACACCCCCAAACTCCTTGGGTCCTAAACCAAACATTCCAACAAGTCCTACAACATCATATGAACCTACTAGAAGTCTCAAAATTAAGGAATAGGTATTAATACTCGAAATGGGGGGTTGTAAGCTTTAGTTTTTTCCATTTGCTAATAAGTTCTTTTCCTCTTTGTTTTGACAGTTGCAACTACTATCGACAGTGTGTTGGTTTTTTGGATGATTCTGATGCGATCACTTGGTCAAGATGGCTAGAAGATTGCTGCCGCTCTTATGGGAAGACACATAGATCCGCTTCCCAAGTCATTTTTCTTTGACAATAACATTTCAGGTACTTACTGTGATGCTTATTTGTGGAAGTGTGTTTACTTAACTTCATTAATTGTTTGATCATTTGATTGCCCCCTTAACTATGTTCTCTATGCTCGCCATTGTACTAAAAAATTTTAAAATTTTATCTTCATTCCTTGATGAAATCAAATCTATGTGATGTTTGCATAGTCAGTGTCTTTATCTTTCTAATTTTGTTAATCTGCAGTTGTATTTGGAATTGTTTCTGCCGTTGATGCAACTCTTGATCTTGATTGCTAGCATCAACTGAATGTGACACAACATTTAAAGTAGGCCCTTTATCAAAAACATTTAGACAGTTGTGATCTTTAGTGTGTTGTTAGGAAGTGGACACAAATTGACTTCCATCATATCAAACACATGTAATCACAGATTCACGTCCAACTATTGAGTGGTGTAATATGCAACTTATTACTATAGTTGTTTTAAGTGTTCTCTTTATCAGTTTTGGGTGCGAGTGTTCGATAATTAGACTATGATCTGAGGTAAAAGTGTGATGGTTGAAAGAGCTTTCTTCTAGCTATTTGAATAGATCAAATACTAGATAAACTATCTACACTTTTATTTATACGATGTGACATTTTTTCTATATATATTTTCACAAATGAAGTAATTTCCTTTCTTGACGACATTATCTGATAGGTCCTAATGTTTTCATGAAGACCACGAATAAATGAGGCTGACAATGACTAGCGGGGCTATCTCTTAAAGTTAATACATCATATAATAGTACCAAGCAAGCAGTTGGTATGTAATAGATACATCCTTCAGACAGGATATTTCAGTCTTTCTATTCAGCTGCTGCTTCTTAGATAAGAAGCGATCAACAATTGGATTCTCATCAGATTTGTTTAGCTTTGCTCTCTGTTTTATCCTGTATGTATCTCCTTCGTCTTTTGGGTTTACTGCCTCTGTGTTCTGGTCTGTGTTTGCTTTGATTTTGGGTGTGATGATTTGATTTGACTTTGGGGCTTTCGGGTTCTTACTCAGCTGTTAGGAGATCATGTTAGCTTTGGTCTTCGACCTAACTAAACGGCTTAATATTACAACTCAAATTGGATTTCAACGACTGTATTCTAATTTTGGTCGAATGGAACGTGGCATCGTCAGATTGTGTAGGACTGAAATTGCGTCAGTTATTTTTCCGAAATTCATGAATGCAGAAGTTATCATCAAAAAAGAACTTTGACCCTACCTTCTGTAATGAAAATTTTTTATGTGTATGGAGCATGAAAAATAAAAAATGTTGGTAATAAAGTTGCATTAGGTGTTGCGTCTGAAGTAATGTCAATAATGCCTGTTTATCAAGATCCTAGGAAGTCGACAATTGAAAATGTCGATGCCCGTGTGGTACATATTTCAATCTACTTCCTCTCTTTATGGCTGAAAATGTCACTGCTTGTATGGCAAATTGTTTTAATGTTATGATAGCACTACGTTGGCAATGATCTTGTTTGATTAAAACCTTTTACATGTTCTATCGTTTCATCCATAATGATTTCTTTTTTCCAAGGCTAAAGCATGTTCAATGATGCCGTAATTATCATTCTATAAGAGGAGTGGTTTCTAAGTTTTCTCCTTTTCCCAAAAATTAGCAAAATAACCATTTGAAATTCTTTTAACTACTCTGACCGGAAGTAATGAAGGAGATGAAAAAATCAAAACAAGAAAAAGACTCGAGGAGAATAGTAGAAGGTTAGCAGAAGTGCATTGTCAGACTTGTCTGGACTCCGGAATATCAAGTATGGGTGGAGTAAGAAGATGAACCCATCTGAAAAAAAATGCAGCATGAGGGTTGCCAATACAGGTCCAATAGACAGAAAGAAAATTCAAAATGTATAAATATAAATATAAAGGGTATCAACTAACTAAAAATGGATTATAATAAATTGTCACAATCAAATAATTGAGGGATTATATATTCTCTCTCCTTTTGATACATTACATGTTAACACAAGATAGAGAAAATCGTGCTTAAGGTCCTAGTTATTATTGAAGCTTATGGCTGGTTATCAGTTCTTTTCTCCAAAATAACTGGAAAAGCTTCCTCTGATCAGTCCTATGGTAAGGAATAGATTTGATATTTCAAGTTTTTATTTGTTATACTGATTTTCTTAGGAGAGTATGCCTTAAGTTGTTTGAGGACAGTAACTGAAACTCTAGATTTTTATTGAAGGGCATTGTTTTATTATTACATTTTACACGGAGATTAAAATAGGGCTATATATATACCATGTTATATTAAAACCTCTTTCATCTATGGTTAACAATTTCCTTTTGAACAATTGGTAAGTGTTGAGAAATCCGGCAAAAATGTTGAAGGGGACTCATGGTGGGAAACATGGCGGGAATTTCTTCACCAAGATGAATGGAGGTTATATCGCATGTTTTCTTGGATTTTGTAATCTTGTAAGATGTTGAATACTTCTTTGTTGCTTCAGGAGATTTATTAAAATAATTATGCTGCATTTTCAGTCTGCAGTAATCTTGCTAGTATTGAAAGAAGTGCACAAAAACAAGCAAAATCAGGCACAGAGAATGCTGGGTGGTACGAAATTTGGTAAGAGATCTGAGGGGGATAACTAATTTACGTGGTCATGATTCATGAAAAGTGAAACTACCTGCACATTAGTTTGTTAAGGATGATATTTCATATGCAGGTGGGAGAAGTATGATGCGAAGGGTTGGACAAAGAAAGGGGCTCACAAGTATGGCAGATTAAATTAACAATCTTGATGGAGAAACAGGGAGAACATTATGATAGGAGAGGATCTGTTCTTAAATGGTACACACTTTAGTTTGTTATGTTAAATTTTTAATAGTGGGGTTTTGGTGGAGTCACTTTTGTAACTATGATAGTGTTTCATTACTAACATGCTGGCTCTGGTGTTATGCTATGTCACCTGAACTAGCAAAAAAACCTTAAAATATGCTCGTCCAAGGCGTAGTAATCCTGACATTGGTAGTCATTATATGTCCTAATTGATGGGCCCTCTAGAATTGGACTCTCATACAATTGAAACTTGACTGACAGTAAACAACATAGCTCAAAATACAAGTTTTGTTGTTAAACATCTTACTTTACCATCTTGAGTTGCTAACAAGGTAGTTTATGTTGCTTATCGTTCCTTTTCTCAGGACAGATAAGTAGGCAGACACTGAGCTTGGAACAAAATGGGGAGACAAGTGGGAAGAGGAATTTTTTGCTGGAATTGGTTCTTGAAAAGAGGAGACTCGGCACGTGTCATCCGCTGGTGAAAGTATGTCTAGCTACCTTTTGCTTATTTCAATTACAACTTTATATTCCCAAAGGACCTAGGTTCTAAAATAGAAAAATTAATTACTAGACGTTTTTTCAGATGAAAGTTAAGATCCAAAAAGAAATTCTCTGGCTATCATAGGAGAAACTGTGACCTAATCTCATTTACATTGCTGTGTACAAGTAGGAAATGTAACCTCATACTCATTACCGATGCTGTGTACAAGTAGGAAGAAACATGTTTTTGGAAATCTCTGAAAAGGATAAATAATATATACAACTATGCATAATCAAACAATTATAGGATGTGAATCTGCATGTTGCATCTTAAAACAACTGCAACTACATAACATACTATTTTCCCAATACATAGAACAATTTTTTCCAAACAGTTTAATTTTTACATATGTGGATACTTTCTAGAAACTTTGATTACAATGCAAAAAGATCTTTGACAATCTAAAAGTACAATGTATATATTCTCATCAAACTGTTTCAATAATAATAATGACATGAATAGAAAAAAGTAATAATAATAATAACATCATAGGAAGACCATGACTAGAACGGAGGAGGGGACACCGAAGGAATCTATAGGATGAGCTTACGAACAATCTCCGCATTTTCAGCTCTTTCTTTGCAAGGGTGGTCTTAAACTGAACAATCCTAGCACGTGCAGCCTCTAATTCATCATTCTTGCCATGAGTCTCTCCTTCATTCTCTTCAAAAAATACAAAAACATCCCCTTCAAATTCAGATTCTCCGAAGCTGGTTACGGAGTTCATTTCGGAGTCCACTTGCTCTTTAGATAATACAACATGCCGACAAATAGCAGCACTCATCACTTTTTAGCTGCTGTCCTAGTGGTGGCTAGGGCAGCCTTGCGTTTGTGGTGGGCAGGAGATGCTAGAGGAGCATTTGACTTAGATATACAAGTCCGAGTACGATAGGCAATGGGACACACAGGGGGAAGAGCCTTTCTAGCTTAGAGAGCACGAAAACGGGCGCCAATGGGGATGTCATCCTCGTCAGAATCCGACCTATAGTTCCATCAGATTTTGACGAGGAAGACATCTCCATTGGCGCCCGTCTTCATGCTCTTCAAGCTAGAAAGGCTCTTCCGCCCCCTGTGTGTCCCATTGCCTATTGTATTCGGACTTGTATATCTAAGTCAAATGCTCCTCTAGTGTCTCCTACCCACCACAGACGCAAGGCTCCCCTAGCCCCTGCTAGGACAGCAGCTAAAAAGTAGCGGATGCTGCTGTTTGTCGGCCTATTGTACCATCTGAAAAGGAAGTGGACTTTGAAAAACGAACTCCGAAACTAGCTTCAGAGAATTTGAATTTGAAGGGAATGTTTTTGGATTTTTGGAGAGGATGAAGGAGTCACTCATGGCAAGAATGATGAATTAGTGGCTGCACATGCTAGGATTGCCGAGCTTGAGGCCACCCTTGCCAAAGAAAGAGCTGAAGATGGTTCGTAAGCTCGCCTTATAGATTCCTTCGGTGTCCCCTCCTCCGTTCTTGTTATGGTCTTCCGATGTTGTTGTTATTTTTGTTTGTTCATGTCATTATTATTATTGAAACAGTTTGATAAGAATATATATTGACCTTTTAGATTGGTAAAATCTATTTGCATGGTAATCAAAGTTTCTAGAAAGTATCCACATACTTACAAATTAAACAGTTTGGAAAAAATTATGTTATGTATTGAGAAAATAGTAACTACGTTATGTAGTTACAGTTGTTTTAAGAGCAATTTGTCAATTCATATCCTGTAATTGTTTGATTGTGCATAGTTGTATATATTATTCATATTTTTTCAGTGATTTCCAATAACATGTTTCTTTCTACTTGTACACAACATCGTAAATGAGTATGAGGTTACAGTTCCTACTTCTACTCAACATCGTAAATGAGATGAGGTCACTGTTTCTCCTATAATAGCTGGGGAATTTCTTCTTGCAGCTTAACTTTCATTTGGCAAAAAATCTAGTAATTAATTTTTATGTTTTACAACATAGGTCCTTTTGGAATATAAAGTTGTAATTGAAATAAACAAAAATTAGTCAGACATACTATCACCGGCAGCGACGAAGTTCGCAGGAGTTCCACCTATGGAGTCCGCAAGAGGTGTTCGAAACTCCTACGTCTCCTACATCTATAAGTTTAAAATTGCTCAATCCGTGCAATAATCTCGGTTCAAAAAATTTACCATGCATCGACATCGAAGTTTGTGGATTATTAGGAAGCAAGGAGTACATGTTGGGCTTTTAGAAAAGCAACCGTCAGAAGCTTGCAAAAAACCTCTATACTGAACATGTCTCAACTTTTTAGAATCCCAAACATGAGAAGGAAGTCGAATGTAGGTCTTTTCAATATCTACAGTCTCTAGACATTTGAACTTGACAATATTATTTGGCAGTTCTCCGCTAAAGTTCACCTTCAATCTCAGATAGCGTAAGCAACTCATGTTCTCAATTTTGATTCGAACACCTCCACTAAAGTCCCCCTTCAAACTCCTTAAGTTACATTTTCTTTTTGTTCTGTGAAATTAGCATGTTGATCAGTGATAATTTTAAATAAGTAAGAGCTTCATATTTTGAACTGTAGTATTGTGAGTTTCATATGCTTGTACATAGTTAAATTCTAGTTAATTTGTTTTGTTTCCTTTGATGAAACAAACTTCATATATACAATGAGAAAAAATTTCTCGTTCGTGCGTAACGATCTTAATTTTGAGACTGAAATAAGTTTGATCCGCGATATGTTGAGCCTTCAAGCTTGAAATAGCAATTTTTGAGTAATTCTTGTGTGGTTTTAAACTACTAGAGCTACTTGTCGCAAATCAAAAGTAAATTCACATGAACTGTGAAGTTCTTTCCGCAAGATTAAGACTACAACATTCTTAAAAGAGTCTTAAATTAACATTATTTACTCTCCTAATTGTCTTGAAAATCGAGTATTTGGGATTTGTAGTGTTGTAAAAACATGGATAATGAGAATGGGAAGGGACCATATCTTAGTTAATTAACTCTATCTGATATAAAAGTAAGTGTAAAGGAGAGGCCGAAATAACGTGGAGTATGCAAAGACACTAGAACCTTTTCAATGTAAGGGCTTGGTTAAGTGTCCTTGTAGCAAATGTTAATGTATGAATTATAAAAACTAGATATTGTTGAGCTTCATCTCTATCGAAATGGGTTTAAAAAAGATTACTTAGTACGAAGTAGTCACAAAGAAATTGAGAATAGTTTTGATGTATTTCAACATTATATTGCTGGTGAAAGTAGTAGCGGTGTGAATTCTAATGCACAAAATTATGAATGCACGACATGGCTCAAGATGCATATGGGGTGCATTCTGATTTTGAATTTAGTAATCATGTTGAAGAAGCTCCTAATGCCGAATGTAGAATTTTCTTTGAACAATTGAAAAATTCTAATTGACCTTTATATGAGGGGAGTCACACTTTCAATTGTCTATTGCTGTTAGGTTATTAAGTATCAATTAGATTGGAATGTTTCTCGAGGGGCAATAGACTCTATAACTGACCTTATGCATGATTTAATTGATCCATATCTAAAGATACCTGATAATTTCTATAAGGAAAAGAGGTTGGTGTCAAAGTTAGGATTGTCATAGATGAGAATCCATTATTGTGAAAATGGTTGCATGTTATCTTATAAGGATAATAATGATCTAGAATTATGTAAGTTTTGTGGAAAATCTCGGTACGAGCGGGCTCCTAGCGGGAAAAGAAGTTGATGTTAAGGTGATGCATTACTTACCCCTTATACCAAGGTTAAAGAGGTTATATGCATCAAATAGCTCTGCTCCTCATATGAGATGGTACCACGAAAGATAAGACCATCTGGTGTTATGTGTCATCATCTGATGGAGAGGCATGTAAGCATTTTGATACAACCTATCCATAGTTTGAACCACAAAATATCAGTTTGGGTTTATACTTAGATGGATTCATTTCACTTTTTGTTTTTGCTGCACCATATTCTTGTTGGCTTGTATTTTAACACCGTATAATCTTCCACCTGAGATATGTATGATCAGTCCATATATATTTCTCAATTGCGTCATTCTTGACCCACATAATCCAAAAGTCTTGATTGATATTTACTTGCAACCTTTGATTGATGAGTTAAAATAGTTGCGGATAGCAGGCTGCCTTAATGTGGATTATTAATGATTTCCTGCACACAAAATGTTGTCAGGGTGTATGACAGTTGGTAAGTTAGCTTGTCCCTATTGTATGAACAATACAAAATCATTCACTTTTAAATATGGTGGAAAGAATTCTTGGTTTGACTGTTGTCATCAATGTTTGCCAATAGATCATGAGTTTAGGAATATGAAAAATGCATTAAAAAAGAATATAGTTGAACGAGGTTGTCCACCTCTAATCTTTACTGGAGAAGAAGTTTGGGAGAGGGTTCGTCACCTTCCAAGGGTTACAAAAGAACAACCGTACAAATTTGATGGACATGGTGTTGCACATAATTGGACAAAATAGAGCATATTTTGGGAGTTACTATATTGAAGGTGATAAAAATCAAACAAGAAAAAAAGAGAAAAAGGAATAAAATAAAAAGATATGTCGATTAAATTCAAATTACTGAAATTATGAGCAACAAGGGACTAAAACTTTCACCTTTCAATTGATTTTAACAACTCAAATAAAACCCTAGCAACAAAAATTAAAGGCAACCAAGAACCACCAATGGGTAACACTTTAATTAATCAAGCAAGTAAGTTAACTAACAATTCTAAGAGTTCATCCTAATTATTCACTAATTACTCACTAAGAAAATACTACAATTTAAGGATTCAATATTCAACATAGTCTAAGTCTTTCAAATGATAAAATATGAACACTTATACTAAGAAAATAAAAAAAAGATATTTTCTTTACAATTTTATCATTAATGAGTAAGAGCCTTATTTGGTTGCCTTCTTTTCAAATCCTTAAATTCAAGTAATAGCCATTTGCACACATGGCCTCTTTTCTTCTTCTCACCTTGATAGACCTTCTACACATTGTAAGCCTTTCTTTGGTGACTCTCAAGCTCCTCTAATGCTTCCTTTTTCATGAACGCTGCTTGTAGGTTTTGGAGATCTTTTACTTGACTCATTGTGAATGGTTTTGAGGGGTAAATTCCATTCATGTTGGCGTCATCTATGCTTTGCATGTTATCAGAAGGATAATCTTCTTTGACATAATCTTGATGTCATGCATATTAAAAAAATACTTTAATAATTTATTTAACACAATAATGGATATCAATGGCAAGACAAAAGATATAAAGCTAGAATGGACTTACCAGAATATTGCAGGCAAAAAAAGTTATGGTTGCAGGAGAAACATAATAACTAGGTTTTCAAGCTTAAGGCTAGTTATTCATTTACAATGGATCAAAAGCGTAAAATATGTGAATGAGTTGAGCAACTTAAGATGCCTAATGGGCATGCTTCGAATTTGGGAAAGCATGTCGATATGGAGCAGGGAAAATTATATGGTATGAAAAGTTATGATTGTCATGCCTTTACAAAAACATTACTCCCCTTTGCATTTAGTTGCTTGCCTGATGGAATTTGGAAACCTATGACTGAAATTAGTTTGTTCTTCAAAGACTTGTGTTCTAATACATTGCAGGAAGACAACCTAGTTCAAATGGATAAGAATATTCATATAATTACAAATAAGTTGCAGAAGATTCTTCCACCTGAATTTTGGGATGTGATGGAGCATCTTCCTGTGCATTTGGCGTGTGAAGCTTGCCTTGGAGGCCCGGTTCAATATATGTAAATGTATCCATTTGAGAGGTAAGTATTTAACTCTTAATATTTTTCTTTTTATTAATATTTTATTAAATTAATCATAATATAATATTATGTAAAACTATTGGCAAGTCCAAAAGAGGTATGAAGCAAAAACATAAACTCGAAAGAACAATGGTTGAAGCATATCTTGTTAGGGAAACTACTCATTTTCGCTCTTCTTACTTCGCAAGTGAGGTGCCATGTGTAACACTTTCAAAATTTCTAAGCTGAGATTTAAACATTCCTGTTATGTGTATGGGACCATACCAAGTGATTCTAACCTTGAATATATGTATTAAAGCCTATTCAATAGATAGATTTGAGAGGAATAAAGGTCCCCAAAATCCTTTAACACAAAGTTGAGATAAAACATTTCTTACCGATTGAGTTTATAGATGAATTCTATGAAATTGGGTGATCTAATAACTTCAAAGTTGTGAATATATGTTAAGGTCCTTTACTAAGTATTAAAGTGTGTTGGATATGGTTTGAGGTCATATAGGATACCTAAGGCCAACTCAAGTTCAAATTTTTTTCATCTGCTAAGTTTTGGTATGAGTTCATAGAAGGGTCAATTTAAAAAATAATCATAAATCTCAGCATATATTGAGTTATATGACACATAATATATCAAAATTGAATATTTTTGAATTATGTTTCCAACGAATCTAATTTCGCCTCAATCGGAGTTCAAAGTAAAAAGTTATGACTGTTTTACTGAAACTTGTCGAATTTGTAAAATTGGGTGACGGTCAATTTAACTGCCAAACATTTCGACGATCCACCAATTTTGACTGCCAAAATGTTCTATAAACCTTCAGGAATTGTCAAAAGGGTGACCCAAGGTCCCCATTCAGCGTACCGCCAAATGGTTCGGCAACAGGGTCCTTAGACTGGCTATTTTGGTCACCGAAACTCATCAAAAGCTCCTCTTTTTCAATTTTGATAATTACCAGACTTCCCCAAAAGGTTATTTTCGACCTTCTACCCTTGATTAACTTTCCTAAGCCTATTATATAGCCTAATAATCTCCCTTTAATGCATTAGTCCCTGAAAACATTAAAATCTTGCTTTCAAGTTCTCTCAAAGAAGAGACTAGGGTTCTTCATCTTCAACTGCAAACTTAAGGATTTTTCAAGAGATTATTCTCTTCCAGGTATGTAAGGCTAGCCTAAAGCATGGAACTGTTCTTCCATGTGCCCCCTTGATTAAGATAGATTGAAAGGTGAAGGTATTGAGTCAACATGAGTTAGTTTCTTAAAAATCACATGATGAAAAATCTATTCTTATATATCTTTACATAACTGATTATTTTTATGAACTTGTTTTCTTTAAAGCATGTTTTAAACCTTCTATTTTCAAAAACCCCATATATGATTTGAGTATAATTGCACGAATGAATCTAGGAATGGAGTCTATAGCCTTGATTTGAGAATGTTGATTGTGATTGTGATGTGAGTATGATGATAGGTTGATACAACTTGATGATCCTATGAGTCTTCAAAATTTGAACTCTAATGATTGGTCTAACTTGATAGTCCTCTTACCGATTGTCTAAATCCTCTTGAAAGATATGATTCAGACTTGATTGAATGGTTGATAGGCTGAAAGGCTCACTTGTGAAAGAATTAATGGATTGATAAGAGTCCTTATGAAACTCATTGATTGGATTGATTGAGATTGATTGTTTATAAGCATTGAGTCTTGAGAGGAGTATCGAGCACCAAATTGAGTAAGAGTGAGTCAAACTTGAACCCAATAACTTTTTATCCAAACATAGGAGTGGACTGAGTCCGTTAAAGTTGGATATATTCCTATTTTGAGGAGCGAGTTCGCTAAAGTCGGACATGTCCCTATTTTATTATATTGAAACAATAGGACTTTGATTGATTGAATATTATTTTGGCTAGTTTCTTTCATACTAGTTTTATTCAGTTGATTTGACAGATTGGTTGACCTTTGGCCTTTGATTAATGATTTGGTTATTGATCCCTATTAAGCCATTCTTGATTATTGAAGTGTTCCGCTGTTAGATTGTGATTGAATGAATGTGATGAGGCCAAGTGTAACACTTGAGCACGAGCAATAGTCTCTGAGTGTCGGTCATGCTAAGGGTACCCTTATGGGCATGACACCATCAATCTTCAATCAACCAGGAAAAGGTTCAAAAAAATGTACCATAAGGGATCTTAGTGCAATGGAGTTTACGTCTGTATTGACACGTGTCTTGTTGAATTACCCATAAGTTAAACCATTTCTTGAGTAAGTTATTATTATTTTGCCCTAAATATAATTACTAGGCAAAATAACTAACTCAATATACATCTTCTTTGACACCTACTTCATGCATTTATACGGCAATGATAGAATGTTTGAGTAATTTTTGATGTGGTTTAAAGATTATGTAAGTCTTATAATATTTTTATAATGCTATCGCTATTAAAAAAATCTATATTTAATTAATTCTAATCTTGTACTTCTTAAATGTTTATAGGTTTATGACACAGAAAATGATCAGTTTGACCAATTTTTGAAGGATCTATCTTAGAGACCCATTATGATTTATTCAATAGATAAGTATGTTGTAAATAATTTTAAATTCAATACTGAAGAATGCTCCAAATATAAAATAAACTAACAATACTGGAGTTTGAGTGAAAGGTGGCGATGAAAATTAGGATGAAGTTGATTATTATGGAGTACTGAAAGAGATTTTAGAAATGGAGTATTTCGATGGGCCAAAAAATGTTTTGTTTTGTTTCAATGCAAGTGGTTTGGTCCAACCACAAAAAGAGGTATGAGAAAAATATAAGAATATAATATTATTGAAGTAACGCACACAAGGGAGTATTGTGTGATAACCAAATTTACACTCCAAAAGGAATAGTGAAGCATTTGTTAATCAAATATAGAACTCAACAAGAGTTGAGGTAGATCCCACAGGAAATGTGTGAGAATAAATCTAACCCTTCTTCAGATGTAATATCTATTCTCAAAATAAAAGTGCATAAAGTAAATGAGGGGGGCCTTTGATGTTGCAAACTAAAGTAATGAAAAGGTGCAGTGACTACTAGATTTCAAACAATTAATGAGAAGCTAGGATTGTGTTCCCCATGACGTCCAATATGATAGCCAAATTTATGCAGCAAACCCGTTCATGATTACTTATACAAGATCAAACAAGTTATATAACACCTAATTTACCTTCTGGTCCTTCTTAGATGCATTTCATTCATCACCTTCCGATCTCAGAACGTATACTTTTAATTCTTGTTATGGATCCCAGAATATTCTAAACTTCTGGTCTCAAGTACTTAGACTAGGTTAAAAATCTTGAATTTCTGTCATAGAATTCTTTTCCTAATCACTACATCCCTTCCGAGCATATAACAAATACAGGCTTAGCCTAACGCGTCGACTCATTAAGGAAGAAGTTAAAGTGAATATGATAATTAATCCTGAGATTTACCCAAATTCGTCTATCTTATTGAGTAGTCATGGTTCCCACAACCCTAGTTGTGGATTTAGCCTAGCATATTCAAGAAAAATAGTCCACAACAATATAAAAAAATCATGATAAAATGATAAGGTGATGAATCCGTGGATTACAATCTCTAAAGAGATGATTAAGATCCAAGAGCTCAACATAGAGAAAATAGCCAAATACCCCCCCCCCCCCAAACCTATTATTTGATTCACAACTATACACCAATACTTCACATGGGTCCTAGTACCTCCCTAAACTATTTTAAAGTAGAATTATTTACTTCCTAAATGTTAAGGTGGCAAAGAAGGTGCAGCTAACTCTCTTTGAGAGAGTGCTAGGCAAAAAAAAATAATTAAAAACTTTAATTTTATAAATAATTTCTTCTATTTCATATTACTTTTCTATTTCTTTTTAAATTTTTATGATTCTTTTTTTAATTTATTTATTCTCGTTTACCTTCTTCCTCCTCTTTCTTTTCCTCTTAAAGAGGAGAACACCATGGCAACCTACCTCCACCATCAAGTCCTCGCCCTAATCACTCTTTTATTCTCAAATCACACACTTTTCAATGTAGTTCACTTTTCACTAGTTTGACATTTGTTGGTAATTTAAAATTAAAATTAAAAATCAAGAATATGAAAATTTAATGTCAAAATAGAGAAGAATTTATTGGATAGCAAATCCATCAATGGAGAAGAATTTATTTTTGAAATCATTAGGTAAAAAATGCATTAATGGAGAAAATCCACTTATTATAATGGTTATTAGCACTAATCGAACTTCTTTGCAACATTGTTAAGTTAAAATCTAAATCTAAATCAATGCTAAGAACGAAAGCAAAAGCAATTCTGATAATAAAATTTCATGCCATCGCCTCGATGAACAATATTTCAATCCAACATTAAAGACAAGATTGAAGCAAAAAAATCTTTTTGATTATAGTAGCAACTTCAGTTTCTTGACTAAAAGCTAAAAGTGGGTATTAGAAATTGAGATTTGGCAAGGAAAACTTCATTTTTAGATCCATCAAGAAGGGTGAGTGTGATGGAGATGGAGGAAGATTGGAGAAGATGAGATATCTGGAAACAATGGAGGAAAAATAGTGTGATTCAGGAAGTAAGTAGAATGGTGAAGGAACAAAATGAAATCCTTCAATGGATTTTGATTATGATTTTATTAATTTTTTATTTTTTTCTGAATAAATGGGCGTGTACATTACGCTGAGCCACAGAGATTTAGGGATGACATTTTGAGGGTGTCAATATTCTTGTTGTAAATACTTCAGGAGGGTAATAGGACCGCCGTGAAGTATTCGTGTGGAGTTGAGAATGAGGTAATAGATTGGGGGAAATTGGCTATTTTCTCGTTCAATGTAAACTAATGCAAAATAGCATTCTTACTTAGTTCTCTGTCTCCATTAGTCAAAAACTAATAAAAACAAAATAAAAATACTATATATATACAAGGAAAAACCTAATCCAACTTAAAATAGGAAAATAGGCATCGGCATGGGTACGGACAAATGCACAGCCCGTGAGGCTCCAAACGGACCGTGAAACAGTCTGTGACCCAATACTTGGTCTTCCATTCTTTTCACTTCTTCAGGTGTACTGGTATGGCTCGTGTGAGGTTTCATGGTCCGTGAAACAGTCCGTGACCCTTGCCTTAATAATTTTCAACGTTGTCCACTTGGTTCCTCAGCATCATGGCCTATGTCACAGTCCGTGGTTGGTCACATGGCCTGTGATGGGCCCCGTCTCTCTCCACTTGCATGATTCTTGTATTTTTCGACGGTGATCCCTCAACTTCTTGTCAGCTTGATGGCATGTGACACAGCCCGTGAGAGGCACCGCGGGATGTGCCTTAATCTAATTTTGTTCCAGCTCCTTTGCCATGCCTTCAGCCCTTGTTCGTCACGGCAAATGTAAGGCCACAGTGGGCCTCACGGTCTGTGGAGTGACACACGAACCTCGAAGGCACCCGTGGTCCTTCACTTGGTTCTGTTCCTGCTTCATTCACCTGGGCCAAGTCCATGTGGCCTCTCACGGTCCTTGTGATGCTACACGAGCCGTGGAGGCTTCCATCTGTTGACCCTTGGGCTCTTTTCTCACTCATTTTCCTTCACTTTGCCCATCACTCCATGCCTTAACCATTTTCCTGAAAAACAGCACAAAACACATATCAAACCAAATTTGCTTGAGAATGTGAAAAAATCCTATATTTAAAGTGTTACAAGGGTCGTATTTTCACGACTCATCATTGGGCATATGATCCATTCATCATTGCACAAAATGTTAAGTAAGTATACCATGCTCATATCCCTTGCGTCCAGATAAGTCAGATTGGTGGGTGATAATTAAAACCAAACCTATGGGTCGTGTAGAAGTTGAAATTGAGTTGCATTGGATGTTGCATATCAAAATGACAACATATCAAGTTCTCACCATACAGTGGATGCTGAGTTAGAAAATGATTTAGAGCATCATGAACACATATTAGAAGAGGTTGATATAGAAGAACTAAGAGATGAAGGGGAAGATGAATCAATTGATGAGGAAGAATAGACAGACGATGAAGAATGGTCCGAAGAAGAGAATGAGGATGATGAAGAATACAATTAGGGATGTTGTGTATTGCGGATTTTGCCTGTTTAATAGTGTTGTTTTTGTACTTGACTTTTTCTAAGACGTCTGTTTAGATTTTGTTTTCTGGTTTAGGTGGGTTAACTCTTGAATGAGTGTTGCTTTATAATGTTTGTGCAGTCAGCTTTTCCAACTTCCAAACTTCTATATTCTAAAGTAGAAGATATCAAGATGACAAGATATGAGTAGTGTGTTTTTGTCTAAATTTATTACCTTTGGATCCAACAGACATGATCAAAGTAAACTTTACCTTAAACTCCTACTCTAGAAATGTAATGCTGCAGAAAGATGAGATTATGAAATGTAATCCTGTTGAGATAGTGACTAATCAGAGTTTACTAAGTAGTGGACAGTCTATACAAATGACTGAAAAGGATGTCTTAACAGCACTAATATTCAGGTAGTAAATCATCCTCATGTTTTTACATGACACATCATTTAACAAAGAATTTCACATTCACACAAGATAAGGAAGTGTAATGTAAACAATCTACCCTGAAGCAAGCATTGGTCACTCATTCCATGACTGGAACTTGACCGATGCGTCATACACAATTTTACTGTTACTTTAATTTAGCAGCCATTGGATGGTTGTGAAAGATCTTGACAACACTGAGGTGTCTTACCCCCCAAATCCTCATAATCAGATTGTATCATACGTGTCTTATAACATTCTGGTCATACAAAATTACCCAACTAAACTTTTGAAAATACAGGACAAGAAAATGGGACAGTTTCATGTCTCCTGAGATGTCAAAGTTCAGAACAAGAGCCTCTACAAAGACAGGACATAAAATAAAAGTGAAGAATAACTAAAATCTATCCTTGGCTAATAGATATCACAGTATTTTTTTTTTCCATTACGCCCTATTTTTAACTAAGTTTACATTTCACATGTTTTCTTGGCTTTAAAAGTTCCCATCACTAAGTAATGAGGAAAGAAGTTCCCAAATCATTTTACACCGTGTGGATCCAGCAGTTAAATTTGTATCATTGACATTGTTGTGGAATTGACGGCTTTTATGGAGAAGTCACAAGTTAGAATAGTTTGTCTAGTGCAATGTAGGCTTAATTTTAGCTTTCGATGTGGTTTTTCTGTTCAGCAAATTTCTTGAAGACAAATTAACTCTTTGTCTAATCTAGTTTCTTGATGAGTATTTAACTTTTATTTAGAGGATAACGGTACTCTCAAAAGAAAAAGTAATGGATTTTGTTATCTTTATCTAAGCAGACAGATAAATCGACTTTTGATACTATTACCAGATCTTTGTTGGAGTTGAGTAATTTGTTTGCTTTTAACAGTAGCTAGTAATAACGATACAGACCAAGCAGGAATCTGCAACCAAAACAAGTCCTAAACATGCTCTGAAACATCCACAGAGTTCCAGCAGAATATCGAGGCAGAATTTGACTGAGGTACTGAAAATTATTGATCGCTCATCCTTACATTCTTTAGGGTATTCCTACATTGTTTCTTGGTTTTGGTTATCTCAGGAGGAGAAGGAAGAACGAAGATTCTGTTGTGTGTTAGCAAATAGAGAGTCTGTTAGGCAGATAATTCACCGGAGACAGATATGCTCATCCAAGCTATTCTTTTGGCAACATCAGTTTAGTATTGAGGATCTGATTCCTATTTCTAAGATAGACCATCTTGTAACACAATGTCTTTCCCTCAGAGCACTTCTGTTTTTCAAACATAAACCTCCTTTTTAGTTGGTCTGTGGGTTGTTTATCAATTACCTGAATGCAACGATGCTCAAGATCTCTTAGAAGTTTGAAGTTCTGACTACCTCGAGCTCATCGTCAACTTGCACTATTTTTTCCTTTTCAACTCGTTCTAGTTAACACCGCTACCTTTTCTGAAATTACATTGCACGATGACCACAGTGTAGTAATGTTTGTTACATATCATGCTACAGTCTTTTAAAATGGAACATGTTCTATGTCCTATTTCATCTACTGTTGAATAATTCAAATGGGAGGTGTACACATCAGTGGCCTCATTACAGGTATAGACAACAGAAGCAACAGGGAAGCTCACCTTGATCATCTTCCTATTCGCTTCATCGTGTGCAATTTGTTCCTTCTCTTAAATTAAACTATTATGATGGGATATGAATATCTTATTGAAATTCCAAGAAGATGCAGGACTTTAAAGAGTTGAATATGACCCAATTACTTTTACTGGAAGGAAAATTAAATGATTATGTGTTCTAAGTGAAAGGCATATGGTTAGCAGCTTCAAAATGGCCACCTCTAGGTAGGGAAAAGAAAACCAAAGATCTCGGTCAGAGCAGGCATATGCCAAACTTGAATACCTCCTGAAGCCACAGGTTGGTAGACTTGTATTTTGTACCTCTCCTGCTTGCCAGAAAACATTGCTAAGAATACGCTAATGACAGTGGACTTATCTTTTAATTTTGTAAGCATTTACTATTTCTAATACAACAAATAAAGATTTGTCAAATAAAGGAAGTTGGATTTATCTTTAGAATTATGTGCATCTGAGTTGTCGCTGGACATAAGTTGGATCATTTATTTGCCTATTTTATTTATGATTCATCGATGAGAGTATAACTTGATGAATTATTAAATATCATACCTTATCTTAACTTGAATGCTTTTGTTATTTAGATGGCAGGTTGTGAGAAGAATAAAGCTATTGATAATGCCTCCAAAAAGAAGAAAAAAAAAAAGATATGTGATGATTAGTAGATGACCAATGGGGATCCATATCAGATCAGACTCCACACCGTCTCTCCCACCACGAGACCCTCCGATACATCACTATTCTAGGCAGATCGAGTCTTACAGTCCGGTGTGCCCACAGATTCGTCTTTCATTGATCAATATGCATCCATTATTGGAATATACTCGATAGCCCCCCAAGCGCCAATGATGATGCCCACATCAAGATATGCCACCCCACATGGATACACTCATTCGCCTTTAGAGTCCCAGCGACCAACGCCTAGTGTCTCTCGTACAGTTACTCACACCCCAACAGATTCACAGCCTTCATCAGCATCTACTTCGCAACTTGGGATGTCCTGTCATCGCCTTCGAGACAACAGTTCTAAGCTTCGACACTCCTACCACAAATCAGTCAGACCCAAATTTGTGCAAACTTTCACAAGAAAGTCAGGCATTTGCTCGCCAATATGTTCATGAAAGCTCGTACATATAATAAGAAGCTTTGGTGGATTCTACCTGAAGATTGGAAAAAGTTAATTCAACATTGGGAGAGGAATGCAAAGTTCAAGAAGATGAACGAGATTGGTAAAAAAGTTAGATCATCTACTAAGGATAGTTCTCTACACACAAGTAGGGCTTAAAGTCAAGGAAATATGAGGAGGAAATTGGTATGTGTCATTTTTCTAAGTTATATTTATTCTAGGTATTAATATTTAATAGCACTCTTAGTTATAATTTAATTAATTAATTCATTTGTAGGAAAAGGAGTTGGGAAGCCAGTAACTCTGGTTGAGGCATTCAAAGCTACACACACAAAGAAGAAGGAAAATCCCAGAGATCTAGATATTTGGGTTGAGCCATGAGCTGAACTAATCTATGTAAGTCTCTAATGTAAATAATAGTTACTTTATATTCTAAATTTATATTCTAATATTATTATCATTCAATTCAGAATAAAAATCTTCAAGCCTTAGAGGATTTCCGTCAAAGAGTGGCCCGAGTAGATATGGATATGCTTATGACATGCCATAATAGACCTTCCGTGAATATCATTCTGAGCTAGAAGGCCTAAGTAGTTCCTATGATGATGGATCGAGGAAGACTAATTTGATTTTAGAGTAGAAGATAGTTGAGCTATCTAGCCAAGACGAAGCTACACATGCTAGGGAAAAATGGAGGGACATAGAGTACGTGGGTCTTAAGGCTCAATTTAATGCATTACTTGCTTCGGGAGGGATTCCCCCTTGTTCTGGTGATGTCGCTTCCCCTATTCGATCTTCTCAATCTCAACCTATTCAACATCTCGTATATGGTCAACAAAGAGATTCGATAGATGAATCTAGTAGTGAAGAAGATGATGAGGAACATGTGGCAAAAATACTGGCGCATTATTGAAGTATAGAGTTGTAATAGATATAATCTAAATTTCTTACTTTATGGTTATTTCATGAGACTTATTATGTGTTTTGTCAATGCATGATAACTTTGAAATTCTATTATTTAATTTATGAGTTTTATGATTTATTCGCTTAAATTCGAATTAGTTTCAAGTTGATTTTCACATTGAGTCGATAAGAGAATGTTTAGTAAATGTATTTTGTTGTATTGTTGGTAGCTCTTTGAGCTTATTTGGATGAGTAAAATCTATATTGAATTAAATGACAGGTGAGAAGCTGCAAAAGTAGTAATAATTTGTCGGGTTTTTTTCTTTTTTAGAAAAGAGACATCATGAGGTCATTTTCCTGCATTTATTTTCCAGAAAAGACCTCTGGAGGTCACTTTACTGCATTTATTTTCCAGAAAAGAGATCTCCTGAGGTCACTTTGTTGTATTTCATTTTCCAAAAGACACCTCATAAAGTCTCTTTTTTTGTAATTAAAAAATAAAATAAATTATAAAATTATGATCTCATGAGGTTTTCTTTGGTAAAATATAAAATAAAACTAAATAATAAAGTAGCGACCACATGAGGTCTCTTTTTTGAAAAATTCAAAAAAAAAATTAGCGACCTTGCATTGTGAGGTCTCTGTTTAGCAACTTTGTGATGTCTCTACAAAAAAGCCACCTAAATAATAGTGACCTAACGTTGAGGTTTTTTCTTTTGTATTTAGGTCTCTTTTAACAATTTTTTAGTAAATAGAAATCAACACCTGACTTCGATAATCGATCCAAGACCTAAATTCAATACTTGATTTGGACCCCAACCTTAACTTTGGATCCAAAATCCAACTACTGACTTCGATAATCAATCCAAGACCTAAACTCAATACTTGATTTGGACCCCAACCTTAACTTTGGATCCAAAATCCAACTACTGACTTCGATAATCAATCCAAGACC
>JAOTQJ010181009.1:0-23178 GCA_025642045.1 Solanum sejunctum
GAAATTCCTTAGCTGTCGTAAGTAAAGATTCAGTATAAGCGGTTGTCGCGGTGTCCTATCGGCACCATTCACGGCCCGCAGGTTGGGTCGTGACATATGTAATAGCTCACATGGTCTTACATGTTGATTGAGGTGCCATCCCTGCTTATTTTACTTATTATGGCATTCATGCATCGTTATTTAAGTCATCTTGATATGGTATTTTTTCTATATAATTTCTTATAAATATATGTACCCTTGTCATCTAACATCAAAATACAAGTTTATCATGATCACGTGCATTGCATGTCCGCATTCTTAGTATATTCAAACATACTAATGCATACTTTTGCTTATATGAACTTACTATGTAAGGACCGAAGCCTTACTTTATCCACCTCTTCGTGGCCAATTTGTTGTGGAAGTTTGCTTATTGTGAGTCCTTTATTTCGAGGACAAAACCCACCTTCTATCTACCTATACAATGTTGTGATTATCTCATATTATTTACTTTAAGGGTGAGCTCGGGTTATGTCTTGTCTCCCTTCCTTCTATGAATTAGAGGCATTGTTGGATATCATGAAACTTTATGTATGAGCCTTGTTAAGTTTGATACTTATGGAGGCTATGCTTATGTCCAATCTTATGTTGATATTGTTGTGATGTGTTGATAAAATCGTGAAATTCCTAAGTTCCTACTCCCATATCTTGAGTCTTGAGATCCCGTCCCTTAGACTTGTTGAAATTGTGTGACAATGAGTCTCATGCCCTTTTATTCTATAGCTTGAGTCCTAAAACCCCTATCCTCTAGTGTCACTTATAATGTTTGAATTGTGCTTTCGAACCGATGATGTGTGTGTGGATGCTATGAGGCTTTTTTGGGTTACCCTTGGATTCTCATTCGTCATGTCATTCCTAGGCCCTAGGCTTGGGTTATGACAGACAAAGACTACTGAGACTTGTATTATTTCCTTTCAAACTCTATTGTATTAGAGGCTTATAAATGTGACATCAGTTGCTGGAATGACTTTAAATTTTGATTATGTTCCCTATGCCTTAGTCCTTGCTATTTAGGTTGTATTATTACTTTAGCTTCTGCGATACCCTATTGTTATCCATTTAGAATGACTAGTTTCGGTGAGCAAAAGGCAAGTGCCATCACAATCGATTTCGGGTCGTGGCAAGTTTGGTGCATTAGAAATAACATGCATTTCATAAAAATATTTATTTACAAAGATATGCTTCACAATTATGATGGAAAAGAAGTAAAAATAAGATTTTGAGGGCTAATGTGGTCTTTTAACTATGGTAGGGCATATATGAAAATTCTTTGCATTACTAATACATACAAATCTATGCTATCAGTAAATGCAGACCTTAATACACTATGAAATATATAACTAATGCTTACATTAGTTATACGTAGTATAAAAGAATATACCAACTAATATATTATTAATACAGAGAGGCAATGCACAAATTTTTTTTATCAATGCACTCTACCAAATGACCCCTTAATTATTTGCCATAGAATAAAGAAAGGAGGTACTACATTGCAAGAAGATGAAATGAAAAGCTAATTTATTATTGGGAAACTTACCTATATATACTATATTTTGAAAATATTTACCATTTATAGCAATATTGTTATAATACACACATAATTCACTTTTAATATATAATGCAGATTTTTCATCAAAATATAAATTTAATATATTTTAAGTCACTTATAATACATCTTTAAAATTTTAATACATCTTTTATACATAGTGTAATTTATTTATATTGCATGCATAATTTATCTCTAATGTGTAGAGCAACTTTTTTTATCAAAATAATTATAAGAAATTTTAATACGTTTATAATGCATATATATTACATATATAATTCACTAATACATAATATAGTTTCTATATATGGTAAATATTTTTCAAATATGGAATATCTAGATAATAAATAAAAAATATTTTTAATATTTTATAAAAGGAAGGGAAAAGGGTAAAAATATCGCTGAACTATTTGAAATAGAGCAGAAATATCCCTCCATTACGTTATGACTCAAAAATACCCCTCAATTAAATTCTTTACTCAAAAATACCCCTCAATTATATTTTCGGCTCAAAAAATACCCCTCTCTCTAACGTAAACAAAAATGGGTTAAACATACCCACGAATATCATAGCTGAAGCAAAAATACCCCTTAGTTAGATTTTGGTTCAAAAATGCCTCTCTCCTAAAATTTACAAAAAAAAAAACAAGTAAACCATGCATAATATGTGAACAAAAAGTGTCACATAATCAATCCACGTAAAAACCCCATTTAGTGACACAAGAGCTTTGCTTCTCGAATATTATGAAACGACCCCAAAAAGTGCTCGAAAATGTGCCTTAAAAGTGCCTGAAATACTAATTTTCATATATCTCAAAATTCATGCATGATATCAAAAATTCAACTTCATACTCTTGATTAGAGGGCAAAATAAAGTTAGAAATGGATTTAACCCCGATTTTAGAGCAACCATATTAAAATTTCAATTTTCCTAAAATTTGATTGCCAGAATCGATCCGCATTGGTACCATAACACGCAACCATAGCAAACCTATGTAAAAATGTCCACCATGTTGGGTCCACATCGCAAACCAGACGCTTATGTTATTTTGTTGCCAGTTTTTTCCGTTCGGTCTAAGGTTTTTGGATCTTGGACCTAAGTCTTCCTATGCGTGAAAATACCTATACTTAGCTATATTTCACCTTCATAATCATACAACACATTCCCCAATACTCTCTCAAACACTTAGACAAATATTTCACCCAAAATTCAAGTGCCAAAACGCATTCCAAATCTTAAGGATTTCACTCAAGCTTCAAGTCTCCATTTTCAATCTTCATCAAGGAATTCTCCAAGGTTAAGGTATGTGGCTTTCAACCATTGGGTCCTTTAACCCATGGTTCGCAACATTTCTTTGTACCAAAATTACATGTTTCTAAGTTGATTTTACTTATGGGTCTTCTATTCTAAATTTGACTATGAACTACGTTGGGGTTTGGTAAAAGTGTGACTGTTTAAGCAAGTTTTGAGCTATGAATCTTTGATCTAGATTGAGATTTGATGAAGGATTTTGATGTTCTTTGCAAAGTGGTATTATGACTTGTTGATGGGTTGATTTACTTCAACATTTCTTGCATGATTTCACTCTTTAATTGTATAATTTTACACTAACATTACACACCTACCAAGTGTTCAATAAAATGACCAGTTAGAGTTCTTGAATTATTGATGATCCATTGCATGACCTATGACTTGTATGACTTTATGATGATGAAAGGAATGTGTGTATGTGTGTGTGTATATATATATATATATATATATATCATGAATAGTATCTATAGTGTTGCAAGTTGACCATGCCTCGTCCAGAGGGTGGTAGGCCCGAACAATCATGTTGAGGGGTTTGTACTTAAATTGCCTCACTCAGGAGGTAGCAGGCACGTGCAACCATGTTGAGGGATTTGTACCTCAATTGCCTCGCTCGGGAGATAGTAGGCCCGTGCAATAATGTTGGGGGGGTTTAACCTCATCCGCCTCGCTCGGTGGGTGGTAGGCTTGTACAACCACGTTGGCGGGTTTTTACCCTAGTTGCCTCGTCAAGAGGTGGTAGGCCTTGGTTATTAATGATGGTCTCTCTCTACGCATGTAATATGTTCTATGTAAGCATATTTTACTACTAGTATCGTTCGTGCATGCCATATTACTATAGGCTCACCTATTACCTAAATATGCATTTCAATTATGTTGCCTATCTCATATTACATTGAATCCTACATACTTAGTACATTCAAATGTACTAACACATACTCTATGCCTAGATGATTTTACCATATAGGAACTGGAGCTCCACTTGACCATCCTCCTTCTCCACGTAGCTAGTACGATTACTCCCAAAGTAAGTTGGTGAGTCCTCAATTTTGGGGACAATGTCTTTGATCTTATGCTATGTATAAAGACTCCTTTTCCTTGTATTATATGCTTTGACTATGAGGGTGACCCCGTTGCTTGTCTTGGTCCCCGCTAAGTTCTATATTTAGAGGTGTTGTTGGACAAGTTATATAATGATGCTATGAGTTTTGACTCTCTTGACTCTTTGACGTTAATGATACGAAAGATATACCTTAGCCTATGTGCTTTTTTTACTACCTCTTATTGTTATTTTATTGCTTCCGCGACCAAGGATATGTAATGATATATTAAAAGACCTGATTGGGGTCCCTTCGGGTTCCCTATTTATCGTGTCACATCTTGGCTCAAAGCTTGGGTCATGTAAAACATGGTATCAGAGCACTAGGTTGTTAATGGTTATCGGTATCCAGCACACCAAGTTGATTAGAGTCTTATTCATAGTTGTGTTGTGCACTACAACTATGAGTAAGAGGCTATCAGACATTTTAGGGAATATTTTCCTTCTTTTCACTCTATGTTGTGCTATAGAAGTTAGGTAAGGTTTCCCCTTTAATGAATATTCTTTGCTATGCTAGATCATGCCTAACATAAGAGGAAGAAGAGCCCGCCACCTGTGGAACAACTGGCTCATGGAGAGCTCCGAGATTCTCTCACCTTGCTAGCTCAAGTTGTGGC
Organism: Solanum sejunctum; assembly: GCA_025642045.1. NCBI lineage: Eukaryota > Viridiplantae > Streptophyta > Magnoliopsida > Solanales > Solanaceae > Solanum > Solanum sejunctum. The sequence continues at coordinate 4,614 of JAOTQJ010181009.1, forward strand.
TAATCAAGTCAACCAAAGGGCCCAACCCCCTCATGCTTCTACTCCGACATCTCGAGTGAAGGACATTATGAGGATGAACCCACCGAAGTTCAATGGGTCTAAGGTGGATGAGGAACCTCAAAAATTTATTGATGAGGTGTACCAAGTGTTAGCTATCATGGGTGTTAGGTCGGAGGAGAAGGCAGAGTTTGCGGCTTACCAACTCAAGGGGGTGGCCCGAATATGGTGTACTCAATGGAAAGAGGAGAAGGGGAACAACAACTTGGTTCTTGTGAGGAGTTTAAGGTTGCTTTCCTCAACTAGTTCTTTTCTCTTGAGCTTTAGGAGGCCAAAATACTGGAGTTCATGAATTTGAAGCAAGGATCCATGAGTGTTAGGGAGTATGCCTTCAATTTTAACCAACTCTATAAATATGCTCCACACTTGGTTGCCGACTCGAGGTCTAAAATGAATAAGATTGTTATGCGTGTATCCAATTTTGTAAGTGAAGAATGTCATACCACCATGTTGATTAGTGACATGGCTTTGTTCCGCTTGATGACTTATGCCGAATAATTGGAAGGGGAGAAGTTGAGAAAAAAGAGGGATAATGAGGCCAAAAGGGCCCGTTTTCATAGTAAGTTCCAAAGTCTCAAGGTGGTCGGTTTCTTCAAGGTCAAGGGTTTTCTCATGCTCCTAATAGATAGTTTGCCAATGACTACCCAACGTTCCAAGGTTATGTTGGCAGGGGGCCTAATGCTATGTGTCCAAGGTATGGTTGGGGTCATGGTGGCCTATTCTTAATGGCTACTAATGTTTATTATAGTTGTGGAGAAGTGGGGCATAAGGCAATGGATTGTCCACATAATCGCAACAAGGATAAAGATTTTCGTCCACAAGGCTAGCTTGCTAATACGATTCCTTTAGGGAGAAGAGGTCAACAAGGTGGTGCCCTAAGATACAATCAGTTCTATGCACTCCAAGGGAGACAAGAGGTTGATGAGGTGCACGATGTCATTACCAGTTTTTTAAAAGTCTTTGATTTTAATGTACATGTATTGATAGACTAGGGTTCCACTCTTTCTTTTGTTACTCCTTTTGCTACCAAAAAGTTTCATGTTGAACCAAAATTGTTGTGTGAGTCTTATGAGGTGTCTACTCCTATTGGTGCATCTATTGTGTTGCTAGAAAGATCTATAGAAATTGTCCCATTTGCATTTTGCATAAAATAATGCCTTGTGATCTTGTTGAGTTTGATATGGTGGATTTTGATGTCATTCTCGGGATGAATTGGTTGCATGCTATCATACCTCTATTGATTGTAGAACCCATTGGGTTAAATTCCAATTCTCAAATGAACCTGTCCTTGAGTGGGAGAGTCATGATATGGTGGCCAAGAGTAGGTTTATCTCTTGCATTAAAGGCCAAAAGTTGATCTCTAAGGGTTGTCTCTACCATCTTGCGAGGGTTAGGGATATTGAGTCCAAAGTCCACTCTATAGAGTCGGTTCCGATGGTAAATGAGTTTCTTGATGTCTTTCCTAATGAACTTCTCGGTATTTCTCCTGAAAGGAAAATAGACTTTGGTATAGACCTCCTTCCTGATACTCAATCTATTTCTATTCTCCCTTATCATATGGCCCCGATGGAGTTAAAGGAGTTGAAGGAGCAATTGAGGGAGTTTTTGGAGAAAGGTTTAATTAGGCCTAGCCAATCACCTTGGAGTGCATCGATATTGTTTATGAAGAAGAAAGATAGGTCCCTTAGAATCTACATTGACTATCGGCAACTTAATAGGGTTACCATCAAGAATAAGTACCTTCTACCAAGGATTGATGATTTGTTTGACCAACTTCAAAGAGCTAGTCACTTCTCTAAGATTCATCTTCGGTCCGAGTATTATCAAGTAAAGGTGAGGGAGTGTGACATTCCCAAGATGTCCTTCTGAACTAGGTATGGACCTTATAAATTTGTCGTTATATCTTTTGAGTTGACGAATACACCGGCTATCTCATGGATCTTATGAATAGGGTCTTTAAACCCTACGTTGATTTGTTTTTTGTAGTTTTTATTGATGATATCTTGATCTAATCTCATAGTGAGGAGTAGCATGTGGCTCATTTAATGGTAGTGTTGCAAAAATTGAGAGAAGAGAAGTTGTATGTCAAATACGAAAATTCTAAAATTTTAGTTGAAAAAGATTGCCTTTCTAGGCCATATGGTGTAAGGGGATAGTATTAAGGTGAATCCTAAAAAGACGGAAGTGATTAGAAATTGGCTTAGACCTTTGACCCCATCAAATATTAGAAACTTCTTGGTCTTAACAGTGATATGTTGTCAAATTACAGCACATTTGATGCCTAAAACAAGGGATTTTGTGAGTTCTTAAAGTAACATTTTAGTGTTTTGATGTGTTCTTGTGTTAATCTTGTAGAAAAGTTAGGTTGGCATGAATTTGAAGAAAAGTTACAGATTTTGCTGAAGCAAAGGCCATACGAGCCCTTTTACATCATAGCTCACTCTACGAGTCATAGGTTAAGTCATAGCAGGAATCAGAGACCAAAAATTAGAAATCTGCCAAGTGAAAGTCACCCCTACGAGCCCAGCCTATGAGTGGTAAGACACACTACGACTCGTATAGGTAGACTCATAGCAAGAATCAAAGAGCCAAAATGTTGGACCAAAAATAGAAGACCAAGACTACAAGATGAACATACGAGTCATAGCTCGAGTAATGATTCGTACCTATAGGTCATACCAGTTTAGTCCAAGATGCAAAGAACCTGATACGAGACCCCAACTACAACTTGTAGGCCAATCTACGAGTTGTAACTGCAAAATTTATCAAATGTCAGTTGTCTTTTCTCCATAATTCCCACGGTTGTTTTGTATATACTATAAATAGTTTAAATTAGGGTTTTTGAAGGAGTTTCAAACAATATACATTTATCCATTACATTTTGAAGCTTTTCTTAGGTTTTTAGAGTAGATTTTTATTCTCTTTGGGAAACCCATTTTGGGGGTTGTAAATCTTGCTTTGTACTCATTGTTGATCAATCAAGCTTGTGGGTTTGCAACTTGTGGTTCTTATCTTCTCCATTGTTATTGGGGAAACTGTCAACTATGACTATTATGTGCATTTTTATGTGTTTTATCTTATCTATGAGTAGCTAAACACCTACAACTTAGGGTTGTGGGAACCATGGGTAGTTGACTTGAGGTGACATAGGTTTTGTGCATGTCTATGATTGGGTTTTTACATGCAGTATTTATTCCCCTTCATGATTAATGTTGTTTGGTGATGGCTAACACTAAACCCTGCCTACTATCACGATCCCGACCAAGGTAGTAACAAATAGAAAAAGGGAAGTAGGGATAGGATTTGGTTGATGTTTTCCCATCTAATCAACCAAACCTGACTAAGGGTAGGTTGACTGGGACAATAGGTAATGGTTAGTTGTCACACCATGGTGGCCGACCAGGCGCCATGGTGAAATTCAACCTTCACTTTCACAAGGTGGCTGGAAGAACCTAAGTTACCATCCTATATGCAATTCACCGATCAAAGTTATATTACCTAGGGTAATTGAGTCAACGAGCCATGGAGAACACAATTCTCAAGTTACCCCCAAAATTGAGTGTTTCCCAAATTTTAATTAGCATTCATTTTAAGTTTTTCTTTGAATCAGAAAAAATTCCCCCCCCCCCCCCCCTCTAGAGATTATAGTTATAAATACTAGGAATGATTAGTAGTGAAATCTTATAGTCAAGCCTTGTATTCCCTGTGGAATTGACCCTAACCTCGGTTAAATTAATTACTGATAGCGACCATTTTCTTATTGGAGCGTGACCATCATCATAAAATTATGGCATTGTTGCCGGGGAATACAGCTAGGTTTTGACTTGAATTCACTATTAGTTAGTTTTAGTATTGATTTCTAGAGTCTCTTGTACCTTACTTTTGTTTACTTTTTGTTGTCTGATTTCTTTTGCAGGGTGAACTAGGTTGTATACCTAACAAAAGGAGCCAAGGCAATCCCTTAGCTTCATTAAATTTGGAGATCCATCGACCAAGTGAATAAGGACATTGAGGTTGAGGAGGATATGCATGCAAATGAGGAAGACTTAAGAAGAGAGGACAATCCACCACCAAGGGCTAACGTCCACAACTTAGAGATTTCAATGCAAATGCTTACGACTGGAATCAGTATCGATTAAACCCTATGGCGATGGATATGACTAGTTTTATAGTAATACCCCCTGTACCGGTAGATGCTAAGTTCGCGATATGAAGTGGATTGCTCCAGATGCTCCAAAACTGTGGCCTATTCACAGGGTTCTCGTCAGAGGATCCCCATCGTCATCTTCAAGATGTCATCTTCGTGTGCAAAAGTCTCATAGGGACATAAAATATTTCTATTGATGTTATAGGATTGAGGGTGTTCCCATTGTCACTGACTAGCAATGCAGCTATATGGTTGTCTGAACTTCCTCCGAGTACCATCACGAGTAAGGGTAAGCTACAGAGGGTGTTCCTAGACAGATATTTCCCAAGGTCAAAGAAGTTGAAGCTTAAAGACCAAATTAATAACTTCGAGCGATTACCTGGAGATGCTCTTAGCACTACATGGTAGAGATTCACCAAATGCTTGAGGATGGTCCCTGATCACAAAATTGTTGATGATGCTTTGGTTGAGATCTTCTGTAGAGGACTTTATGATAATACTAAAGCTTGCGCTAACACGATCATTGGAGGTGTTTTTCTTGATTAACTATTTGAGCTAGTGGCCGAAAGAATAGAGCAAGTGGTGAAGACCAACAAAGCATGAGACAGAGTGAGCATCATAATACAAAGAGTTCTTGTGCGGTTACCCCAAATAGTGACAGGCTAAAGTGAATGAAGAGATTATATAGCAACTTGCTCAACTCCGTACGAGCATGGATTTGGTTTTGAAGCAAAACCAATCTAGTTTAAAGTAAATAGCTCACCAACCCCCAATTAGTCCTGTGTATGATGATCAATTCTTTGATGAGGATGCCTATTATATAAGCAATCAAGTGGCGAGTTTCCAGAACAACCCGCAAGGCTCCAATTCGGACTATTGAAGGCAAGGTTCTGGGAATCAAGGTTAGAACTTCAATCATGATGGGATGTATAGAGATAATAAGGGTGGATACTATGAGAAAGAAAGAGTGACAAACGTAGAATGGGGGAGAATAGAGGGCTACAGAAGCAATCCTTATGTACCACCACACAATCATGATACCAGATCAAGAAATTCTAGGATCAAAGATATGTTTGAAAAGTTATTGAAGTGAGCAGACCATCAAAGTAAGACTCTAAAGGGAATGAAAGTCGATATCTCTAGTATTAATCAAAAGATAGAGTCTCATTCAGTGGCAATCAAGCAACTTGAGTAATAATTTAGATAAGTTTCTTCACAACTGAACCAACACCGAAAGGGCACCCTTCAAAGCAATACGATTCAAAATCCTAAAAATGAAGGGAATTACATGGTAGTGATGAGACAAAGTGGAAAGACTACAATAGATCCCCCTATGCCGGTTCTTATGGATGAAGACAATAAGAAGGGTCTTAGTGGCAAAGTTGAAATTGAGGGAGAAGATCTGGAGGGTGTTGGGATGCAACAAGAAGAGATAAGGGAGCATGACGAAGTAAAATCCATCCTAAAACCTCCTATTCATTTCCCTCAAAGTCTCAAGAAGAAGGAAGAGTAGGGTAAATTCAAACTCTTTCTCTCAATGTTGAAGCAACTCTCCATCTACATCCCTCTCCTAGAAGCATTGGAGAAAATACCAGGATATGGTAAATATATGAAGGATTTAGTCATCAGGAAATGCACTTTGAGCTAAGAGTTCTCACAAGAACTCCAACAATGTAGTGCGATTATAATTAATGCCTTACTATAAAGTGAGAGGACCCTGGGGCATTCACCATTCCTTGCACTATCGGAGATGTTAAATTTGCAAGAGCACTATATGACTTAGGAGCAAGCATCAATTTAATGCCTCTTGCCGTATTCAAAAAGCTTGGCCTTCGTACTCTTACCCCAACATGACTAAGGTTGCTTATGGCAGATCGAACCATTAAAAAGATGGAGAGAATCCTTTTGGATGTGCTTGTTAAAGTCGATAACTTCATCTTTCTAGCAGATTTTGTGATCCTCGACTGCAAAGTTGATTTTGAGGTGCCCATCATTTTGGGGAGACCTTTTTTGGCCACTGGGAGAGCACTAGTGGATATGGATTCAGGTCACCTGCAGTTCAAGATTAATGATCTGAAGTTGTGTTCAATATTCATCAATCCATGAAACACCCAAATGAATGCAAGAGTGAGGTGTAGACACTCGATGATAGTAAACAAAAGAAGATGACTAAGTTGGGCCACGACGTTAAACAAGACTCTTCTTAGAAGGCAACCTAAGCATTTTGCTAATTATTTGATTGTTTGAGACTTAGAGTATTAGTAGTAGTTTCATTTACATTTATAGACAATGATGCAATTGTAATAATTATGAGAATTTTTTTACTTTGAGATTTGGTATGTAGGTGAGAAGGAAAGAACTAAAGATCTAAAAAAATTGGACTTGAAGCAGCTCCTATGAGTATGCCTACTAGTCGACTATGACTCATAGTTATGCCTCGTAGGGGGAAACAGTAAGTATCTGAAGTTGGCACCCTACGAGCCAACCTTATGATTCGTAGGATCCCCTATGAGTCGTAAGTGGGGTTCGTAGTGCCCATGTATGATTCCTAAATTTTTACAAAGTGTCAGGTCTTGAATAAGATTAGGACCTACAAGTCGTAGGGCAACCTACAAGTCATAGTTAGAGTCTTATAGTCCCGATTTACAATTTTAAAAATCTGACCTGATTTACTTATAAAAGAGGTCAAAATTGTTTTTGACCCCAAATTCCCAATCCTTTACCCTAAAGATGACGGAAGACCCCATTTTCATCTCATAATTCTTCCTCCAACCAAAAATCCCGGCTATCCACGTCATTTTTTGACAAAGATTCCAAGGAGGATGTCAATTTCTAGGGTTTTGAAGCTAAAATCATCTCTCTTTCCTTTGTTTCACTTCTCAATCAAATTGGTAAGCTCTTCAGTTACATTTCTCGATTTTTTTATGAGCTTGTTCCCTACACAAATATACATTTAGTTTGAGTATGCTTAAGTATTCCATACATTGATTTTTGAGCTAAGCTTATAATCTAGGGTTTGTAGGCCTTGAAAAACATTGAGTTGTGAATTGAACCTTGTTGAGATTCTTTAATGGGTGATTGTGAGCATGAAATTGATGAATTTTTTATTTGTATTGTATTATTGTTGTCGGAGTTGAAATGTAGGTAGTATGGAGATGATTGCCTAGGCTTTAACATGTGGCTTTGATTTAATGATTGTGAATGGTGATTGCACTCCTTTGGAACGTTGTCAGATTGTCAAGTGTTAGTTTATAACGTATTTTATGTTTGGTGTTCTTGACTAATTATAGAATTGATTTCAACTTTGTAGGATAATAGTCGTTTTAAGCTGCCAATGTTAGTTTGGAATTGATTATGTGCCATTTAGTCGTGCTTGCTCTTATTTGCATGATTAAGTTAAATTTGGTGTTGAATATGTACTTGGTGCGGAAAATAGTTAGGCATTGCAGATGACTTATGTGCTTAGATACGAGGCATTCCTATGACTCATAAGTTCCTATACGAGTCATAGTGGCCCTTTATAGCAAGCATAAGTCACCTATAATACCTTTATATTTCTCATACGAAACCCACATACGATTCATACTACTTGGTATGACTCATAGGAAGGGTCTTGTAAACTTTGCTAAGTTTTGGAAATGTTTCTGGAAATAGGTATGAGACCAGGACTACGACTCATAGGGCAACCTACGAGTCATAACTGTGTCCTCGTATCTGTGATTAGAAAGCATTCCTAAAGGCACAACTGGTTCTACGAGGCTAGTATATGACTTGTAGGTCACCCTACGAAGCTATTATACGACTCGTAGGTAACCATATGAGGCTAGTATATGATTCATAGGTCACCCTACGTGGTGTAACTGCACTCATACCTGCATATCTGCAGTTGCATCAATGCATAATTATTTGTTAATTGTTTTTGTTTCTTGTTCTTTGCTCAGTATTTCAGTGGATCAAACATCTTGAACTTAAATGTTGTTTTGTGGGTTGTTTGCATATAAAATGCCTCCAAAAGACAGACGGGCTATTCAAGCTCTTCAACGGAGATTGCGGGATGAATCCTCCGACACCGAGTAATCTGAGGGCTCTGGGAAGTCCACATAGTTAGGCTAAATCTGGAGTCCAATCGACCTCAGACTCGAGCGCTAGCAGCACAGATGCCCATGTAAGTGAGTAGTTCCTCCCAGTTTGAAGAGGAGGAGCAACAAGACAATGGGGATGGGTCAGACAGTAGCTTGTCGCAGATGACCCCCCTAATATTCCAGCTCCAAGTCTGAATCCGAAAGCACCTCCCAGATCTAGTAAAAGAGGTCTAGTCCTAACCTCCAGCAGATCGTAGATGGTATATCCCTGGAACGAAAGAAATATAGACCAGGGGTTGGAGGATAAAGGGCATGGCAAGTCGGTCCATCAATTTCATGAAGAGTCTAGGTTGAACACTACGAGATTAGAAAGAGTACCTGGATTACATGCGGGATTAGATGAGCATGGACTTAGGTGGACCACGCAGCAATTGGACAAATATGCCCCTTACATAGTCCATGAGTTCTATACAACGTACCTTGTTACACTCCGTCGGGGGGGCCAAATAAGAAAAGACCAATCGAGTATCCAATGCTACTACTGGTAATAGTCCGGGGGAGGAGAGTTGATATCCCGTAAGAGACAATCCGATAAGTACAGTTTTGGCCTACTTATATAGCCCCTCAGTCTACCGCGGAGTACGATAGTCATAATGAGAAAATGAGGATAGCAATGACTAGGAATTACATCAGGGCTAGGACGGAGCTTCTACGGTAAACACTACCTAGATTTGTGAGGAGGGTGTTGAGACAACATGGATCACAAACCGCATAGACCCTATAGTAAAAGCCCACCTCCTATTCTGGGCTAACTTCTGGTGGTCCATTATCCATTGGTGTATCATGCCAACTTTTACAGATAATGTGATCACCCTCGAGAGAGCGGTATTATTGGCCAGCCTTCTAGCTAGGTATGCTATAGATTGGGTCCAGATCATTTCAGAGCAGATTCACGAGGCTACAGCTCGGACGAGCACCTCACTACCATTTATAGTTTTGATTCATCGACTGTGTAGTGAAACAGGTGTTTCTATTGATCCTCATTGGGATCCTCATGTAGAGGCCACATGCACTATGGATCCCAGCCTAATAAAGGCTGATGAGAACCCATTGGCCTTACCTCGAGCTATCCCACCTCCTATCCCAGAGCTATTTCTGGTCGAGCCACAGGTTCCAGGTTCACCTCCAACTCCTATAGGTACTATTCCAACTACTATAGAGCCCACACAGGAAGCCAAGATCAAGTCTACACCATCCACCAACACCCTAGCACCAGTAGTAGCTATATTTCAAGCTGACCCTCTTTTCTCTGCTGTTGCTTTTCAAGCTTTATTGAACAAGGTGGCTGTACTAGAAGGTAGGCTGCAAGAGTTATCAGCGTAGGTCTGATTGTTGATTGATCAAACTGTTCGGGATGCTGAGGAGAAGATGCGGGTATTTGCTCGAGATTTAGTTGATGATAGAGTTTGAGCAGTTGATGCACGGGTTGATGCATTCAAGGCTAGAGTCTAGTAAAGGCTGGAGGGTGCTAGGCCTGCCAACATGAGTACGGTGACTAAGAAGTTGGTTAGGCTTAATACCGACTTATTATAGATATTGGCAGTCCCTGTTCCAGCCCTGGAGGGAGCATCGGTAGGAAATGAGGCATTTGATTGGCTCACTTACCAATCGAACACCAGAGGAAAGAGGCCTCTAGATCATGTTGATCCATAGTTAACCCCAAAGAGTCCAAGACTTGAAGAGGAAGAGCCCATACCTAAGGAGGAGGAGCCCATACTTGAGGAGGTGGTGTAACAGTCGCTTTTACTGGCGGCTATTTAGAGAGATCGAGCATAGCACATCCCACATAGAGAGGGTACTTCTATCACAGCAGCAGAAGAGGAGAGTCGGCCATGGGACGCCACAGATCAGCTCGAGACTTGTGCTTGATTCACCTTGGTGTTTGATTTCTTTTGACCCTAGTACTCATTTTGTTATGATTGGATACTTTGTTTTCTTTTCAGACAATTTTTTTTATTTTGTTGGTTTTTGGTTGTGTTTAAATATGTTTATATTGAATGTTATTTTTACTTCTACTTTGGATGTGTGTTTTTTTGGTTTTAAATGAATGTATGTATATATATTTCTATGTAGTTGTGTTTTGTTTTTGTTCTTGTCTTTACTTTGAGGACAAACTATCCTATTTTGGTGGGATGGTGAAAGTTATGGATTAAGGTGAAGTCTGAGTACCCTCAAGTCCATAACTTCCCCTATTTTGATCCTAAAGTTTTCTTCCCGTGCTTCTTTTTCCTTGTGGATGTTTATTTTTCTGTTGAATCGGCATATTTAGGTAGTATAGATAATAGGTAAATTCATAACAATATTATCTGTTGGCGCATATATATATATATATATATATTGCTTAGATTTTCTTTAAACTTTTGATGGAAAAATTGGGTACCTCAAAATTCTTGAGGTTGTGAGTATTAATGCATTCATACATTTGTGAGCATTTGGCAATATTTGTTCTGATATTGTGAAGGTAAGCTGAGATTGAAAGCATGACCTGTGAGTCTATACTTGATTGTGGATGCAATTACCATGTGTGTAGTGAGCTTATTTTATTGCATTCATACATCTTGTATGGATTCAGAACTTGTCTTGTTACTCTAAAGTTTGTTTGGTAAGGTGGTGGATATGGAAAGGATCTTAGGCCTTTGTTCTTTGAGTGCCACTTTTAGCCAAAAAAATAACCCACCACTTAAGTGAGAGAATCCCTTTTTTCCAAATTTTTGAGCTTATCATGTACTCATTCTTTCTTGATACATTGCTAGCTTAACCTTGTCTGATGAAATACCTTGATATTGGCCCTAGTCTATGCTTGAACATATGAACCTTGATCGAGGCCAAAGTCCTCAGTTGAGGGTGGCTGCAGTTGGTGGCCCTGGTTTGAGGCATAGATATTGTGTACTTCACCTAAGGCTAAAAGCTTAAGTTGAAGGTGGCCCTTATTGTGGTAAAGTAAAAGTGATAAGGTGTATAGTTGGGAAATCAAGAAAGAAATGAAAAAGCATGAACTGAGTGAAGTAAAAGAAGAAAAAGTGCCTTTAATTGAGAAAAAGTAGCAAAAATGAGTTTGAAATCAAGGCACAGCTGAAAAAGAGAAAAAACGCACTCGAGATTCAAAGCAAGTGAACAAGGAGGGATTAATGAAAAAAAGGTTGGATTATGAAAGCAAAAAATGTTGATAAATATGATTCAAGGATAGGTTTTAGTCACTACTTGCCCAAAATGTCGCTACAAATCACCTTGAGCCTATGTTACAATCTTTTAAGTCCTAAAGTGATACAACTCCACTCTATCACTAAGCCAGAAAAATGAGTATAAGGGCAAGATTAAGGTATTAGTCATTGTGCATGAATTTCAATTGTGATAGTGAGAATGTTTCCTCAGTCCCTGCTTTCTGAATTTCCTTGAGTGAATATAAGGGACTTCTTTCAAGTGAGGGCATTTACATTACTTGAGTAGTTTATGACTATATCATTGATTATGGGTAGTTGATGCTCCTTAACTTGTCAAAGTTGGATTGTCAGGTCTTTCATGACGTTCTAATTTGCTTAATTACTTGGCAACCCTGTTTTGAAAATAGTAGCTGGGTATCTGAACCAAATGAGTTATTGTATATGCCATTGATATAGCTGCTATGTATTTCTCTTTGTCTGCGTGGAATGAGTCGTTGCTTGAAGACAAGCAACAATTCTAAGTTGAGGGTGATGATATGCTATCAAATTACAAGACATTTGATGACTAAAACAAGGGATATTGTGAGTTCTTAAAGTGACTTTTTAGTACTTTGATGTGTTCTTGAGTTAATCTTGTATAAAAGTTAGGTTGGCATGATTTTGAAGAAAAGTTACACATTTTACTGAGGCATAGGCCATACGAAACCTCCTACGAGTCATAGCTCATGCTATGAGTCGTAGGTTGTGTCGTAGCAGGAATCAAAATCAAAATCTTCCAAGTGAAGGTCACCCCTACGAGCCCAGCCTATGATTCATAAGACAAACTACGACTCGTATAGGTGGATGCATAGTAAGAATCAAAGAGCCAAAATTTTGGACCAAAAACTGAAGACCAAGACTACGAGACCAACATATGAGTCATAGCTCGAGTAACAGTTCGTACCTATGGGTTGTACCAGTTTAGTCTAATATGTCAAGAACCTGATATGAGACTCCAACTACAACACGTAGGGCCAACTTACGAGTCGTAACTCTGAAATTTATTAGATGCCAGCTATTTTTTCTCCATAATTCCTAGGGTTATTTTATAAATACTATAAATAGTTTAAGTTAGGTTTTTTGAAGGAGTTTCGAATAGTAGACATTTCTCCATTACATTTTGAAGATTTTTCTTAGGTTTTTAGAGTAGATTATTATTCTCTTTGGGAAACCCATTTTGGAGTTGCAAATATTGCTTTCTAGTCATTGTTGATCAATCAAGCTTGTGGGTTTGCAAATTGTGGTGCTTATGTTCTCCATTGTTATTGGTGAAACTCTCAACTATCACTATTATATGTATTGTTGTGCGTTTTATCTTAGCCATGAGTAGATAAACACCCTCAACTATCACTATTATATGTACTTTTGTGCATGTCTATCATTGGGGATTTGCATGTATTGTTTATTTTCCTTCATGATTATGTTGTTTGGTGGTGGCCAACACCAAACCCTACCTACTATCATGATCTTGATCAAGGTAGTGATGAATAGGAAAAGAAAAGTAGATGACAAGATTTGGTTGATGTTTTCCCATCTAATCGACCAAACCCTAACCAAGGGGAGGTTGACTGGGACAATAGGTAACGGTTAGTTGGCACACCATGGTGGCTGACCAAGCGCCATGGTGAATTCAACCTTCACCTTCAAAAGATGGATGGAAGAACCTAAGTTACTGTCCTGCATACAATTGACCGATCCAAGTTATGTTACCTAGGGTAATTAGTCAACTAACCATAGGGAACACAATTCCCAAGTTGCCCCCAAAATTGAGTATTTTATCCAATTTTAATTAATGTTCATTTTAAGTTGTTCTTTGAATCATAACAACACCCCCCCCCCCTTCTATAGATTGTAACTATAGATACTAAGAATGATTAGTAGTGAAATTTTATAGTCAAGCCCTGTATTTCCTGTGGATTCCACCCTAACCTCGGTTAGGTTAATTACTGATAGTGATCGCTTTCTTATTGGAGCGAGACCATCATCAAGCTGGTTACTAGCGAAGGGTTCTCTTATATTGCTTCTCCCATGACTAAGTTAACCCCAAAGAAGGCTAATTTTGTGTGGGCCGATGAGTGTGAAAAGAGTTTCTAAACCTTGAAGGATAAGCTTGTTTCTGCTCCTATCTTATCTCTGTCAGAAGGGTTGAAAGGGTTTGTTGTGTATTATGATTCCTCCCAAATTGGTTTGGGTTGTGTTTTGATGCAAAGTGGTAAGGTGATAGTCTATGCTTCTAGATAACTCAAAGTGCATGAAAAAAACTATCCTACTCATGAACTTAAATTGGTTGCAGTGGTATTTGCCTTGAAAATTTGGCGTCATTATTTGTATGGGGTGCATGTTGATATGTTTACCGATCATAAGAGTCTCCAATATGTGTTCACTCAAAAAGATCTCAACTTTAGACAAAGAAGGTGGTGAAAACTTTTTAACGATTATGATATGAGTGTGCATTATCATCCCAATAAGTCTAATGTTGTAGTGGATGCTTTTAGTAAGGTGTCTATAGGTAGCCTAGCTCATGTTGATAATAGGGGCAAAGAGGTGGCTAGGGAGGTTTATCGGTTGGCTAGATTAGGGGTTAGGTTGGAAGAGGTTGATAATGGTGGTATTGTGGTTGTTGATGGTTCAAAATCTTCCTTGGTTGATGAAGTAAAAGCAAAGCAAGATCTTGACCCCTCCTTATTAGAATTGAAGGCCTTGGTGAGATAGGGCAAGGTAGAGGTTTTCTCCCAAGGGGGAGATGATGTCTTTAGGTACCAAGGTAGGTTGTGTGTGCCTTATATTGATTACTTGAGAGAAAAGATTCTTTATGAGGCTTATAATTCTTCCCATTCTATTCACCCCGGTTCTACCAAGATATATAGAGATTTGATGGATATGTCTTGGTGGGGAGGTATGAAGAGGGACATTGCCAAATTTATATCCAGTTATCATAGTTGCCAAAAAGTTAAAGCTGAACACCAAAGGTCGTGGCCTTACCCAAGATATAGAGATTCCTACTTGAAAGTGAGGAAATTAACATGGATTTGGTGGTTGGGTTGCCTAAGACTAGAAAGGATTTTGATTCTAATTGGCTTGTGGCTGATAGGATGACAAAGTCGGCTCATTTCCTCCTTGTTAAAACTACATATGGTGCTAAAAATTATGTTAAATTGTACATTCATGAGTTGGTGAGATTGTATGGGGTGCCCTTGTCTATCATCTCGGATCGTGATGCTCAATTCACTTCTCATTTTTGGAGGTCCTTCCAAAAAGGTATTGGTACCAAGGTAAAGCTTAGCACGACCTTCCACCCTCAAATTGATGGCCAAGCCGAAAGAACTATCCAAACTCTTGAGGATATGCTTAGAACTTATATTTTGGAGTTTAAGGGTAGTTGGGATAATCATCGTCCATTGATTGAGTTTGCTTATAATAATAGCTATCATTCTCCATTAGTATTGCTTTTTTTGAGGCCCTCTGTGGTAGGTATTGTAGATCATCGGTTGGGTGGTTCGAAGTAGGAGAGATAGCATTTTCGGGTCCGGATCTGGTCATAGAGGCTATGGAGAAGGTAAGGTTGATTAGTAAGAGATTTAAAATAGTCCAAAGTCATCAAAAGTTCTATGCTGATATGAGGAGAAGAGAGCTTGAATTTAAAGTTAGTGATTGGATCTATTTGAAAGTTTCACCCATAAAGGGTGTGGTTCATTTTTGTAAGAATGGTAAATTGAGTCCAAGATATATGGGTCTTTATAGGGTATTAAGGAGGATTACTAAGGTGGCCTATGAGTTGGAGTTGCCTAGTGAAATGGACTTGGTTCATCCGGTCTTTCATGTATCCATGTTGAGGAAATGTGTCGGTGACCCAAATGCAATTGTGCTATTGGATGTTTTGGGTGTTGTTGAAGACAACTTGACTTATGAAGAAGTTCCAGTAGAGATCTTGGATAGATAAGTGAAGAGGTTGAGGAACAAGGATGTGCCTTCCGTTAAGGTCCTTTCGAGGAATCAACAAGTCAAAAATGCTACATAGGAGCCGAAAAGGATATGCAAAAATGATATCCCTATCTTTTTCATTCTACTCATGACTAAGGTACTATTTTAAGTCTTTTATGTGATTTCATGTCTCATAAATCAGCCCTTTATGTCATTGCATGCATTCATGTTTATGTTGACTAGATCATGATGATTTTGACACTTATGTTGAGATTTTTGAAATGATATTTAAATGTATTATTGCATTCTTGTTAGGGTTGATATTCTTTTTCATGATTACTCTTCTTATGTACATTTTTTTTACATTCGAAAACGAATGTTCCCAAGGGGGTGATATTGAAACGGCCCCAAAAGTGCCTGAAAATGTGCCTCGGAGGTGTCCAAAAACATAATTTCCATATATCTTAAAATATGTCTGTGATATCGAAAACTTAACTTTATATTCTTAATCGGGCGCAAAATTGAGTAAAAAATGGGTCTAACCCTGATTTTAGAGCAATTGTATCAAAATTTCAATTTCTCAAAAATTTGATTTTCAGAATCAGTCCGCGTTGGTACGGCGACGCACAACCATCATTGTCCTATGTAAAAATGTCCTTTGCATTGCAGACAAGACACATGCCTATGTTATTTTGCTATCAATTTTCCAGTTTGATCCAAGGCTTTTGGATCTTGGGTCTAAGTCTTCCTACGCGTGAAAATACCTATACTTAGTCATATTTCACCTTCATATCATACAAGACATTCCCCAATACCTTCTCAAACACTTAGACAAATATTTCACTCAAAATTCAAGTGTCAAAACTCATTCCAAGTCTTAAGGATTTCACTCAAGCTTCAAGTCTCTACTTCCAATCCTTATCAAGGAATTCTCCAAAGCTAAGGTATGCGGGTTTCAACCATTGGGTCCTTTAATCCATGGTTTCCAACCTTTTTTTAACCTAAATTATATGTTTCTAAGTTGATTTTACTTATGGGTCTTCTATTAAGAATTTGACTATGACCTATGTTGGAGTTTTGTAAAAGTGTAATTGTTTAAACATGTTTTGAGCTATGAATCTTTGATTTATATTGAGATTTAATGAAGAGTTTTGATGTACTTTGTAAGTTGGTATCACCAAGTGTTGGTTGGTTGATTTACTTCAAGATTTCATGCATGATTTCACTCTTTAATTGCATGGCTTTACACTAGCATTACACACCCACCAAGTGTTTGATACAATGTCCGGTTAGAGTTCTTGAAACTATTGATGATCCATTGCATGACCTATGACTTGTATGACTTAACTATGATGAAATAAATGTATATATGTATTAATTTTATAAATAGTATCTATAGTGTTGCAAGTTGACTATGCCTCGTTCGGGGGGTGGTAGGCCCGAACAACCATGTTGGGAGATTTGTACCTTAATTGCCTCGCTCGGAAAATTATAGGCCTGTGCAACTATGTCGGGGAGTTTGTAACTCAATTGGCTCACTCAGTAGGTAGTAGGTCCATGCAACCATGTTGTAGGGTTTGTACCTCATCTGCCTCACTCGGGTAATGGTAGGCCCATGCAACCATATTGGGGGTTTTACCCTAATCGCCTCGCCACGGAGGTGGTAGGCCTTGGTTACTGATGATGGACTCTTCCAATGCATGTAATATGTTCAATGTAAGCATGTTTTACTACTATCATCGTTCATTCATGCCATATTGCTATATGCTCATTTATTGCCTAAATATGCATTTTGATTATGTTGCCTATCTCCTGTCGCATTGCATCCTACATACTTAGTACATTCAAATGTACTAACTCATATTATACACCTATATAATGTTACCATGTAGAAACCGGAGCTCCATTTAACCATCCTCCTCCTCCACATGGCTTGTACGATTACTCTCAAAGTAAGTTGGTGAGTCAACAATTTCAAGAACAATATCTTTGATCGTATGCTATGTATAAACACTCTCTTTCCATTTATTGTATACTTTGACTATGAGGGTGAGCCCGGTTGCTTGTCTTGGTCCCCACTAAGTTCTGTGTTTAGAGGTATTATTGGACAAGTTATGTAATGATGCTATGAACTTTGACTCTCTTGACTCTTTGATGTTTATGATATGAAAGATGTCCCTTAGCCCCGTGTTCTCTTTTTACTATCTCTTATTATTGTTTTATTGCTTTCGCGACCAAGAATGTGTAATGATATGTTAAGAGGCATGATTAGAGTCCCTTCGAATTTTTCCCATTCGTCATATCACATCTAGGCCCTAGGCTTGGGTGGTGACATATTATGTCTGAGACTAGCTTTTTTATGCCAAAAGGGACTGTTATTTCACTTGCAAATGTCTCAAAAAGTCGATCTCTGAATGATAAAATTGATTCATTTTGTTATAATTGTTGCCTCCTCGTTGAATCAGTTTCTCGAGTTCAATAGGATCTAATTCTTAAACAATTTCAAGCCTATGAAGCTTGTATAGAAATTGTTGTGCTTATGTTAGCAATCTAACATAATTAAATAAGTTATAATTTTCAAGAGATAATTTAGTTACAATTATAAATATTTTTGTAATATAGTAAAAATGGGGACTACTCAAAATATGATAAAAATTGATTTGAAGATGGGTTGAAGTTGAATTTTTAATGGAAGAGGAATATTTTAAATAATAGTTTAAAAATCTTAAAAGAGAGGTATCTTTGTAGCCAAAAAATAACGAAGGGTTATTTGCTCCATTTCTAATAGTTAAAGGGTATTTTTGGTCCTTTTGTCATTTCTTTTAGGACAAGGGATATTCTTGAGCCAAAAAAAAAACAAAGGGGTATTTTTGAGCTAAAAATGTAAGTGAGTGGTATTTTTTAAACCAAAACTTAACAGAGAAATATTTTTGCACAATTTCAAATAGCTCAGGGGTATTTTCTAGGAGATGAAAAAGAGGAAATGAGTTGCACTATTATTGAATAGTGTTAGACCCCGTGAGTAACTAAATGGAGGTTAATTGCTCATTCGGAAAAATTGTTGTGATTGAGGTGTATTTTAAATTTTACTAACTTAT